>JAQGBH010005016.1:0-15312 GCA_034698265.1 Sminthurinus aureus
GTATCCAGTAACAGAACCAGCAACAATAACAATAGGAAAGAAGTTGGTATCTGTGGTAACAGCCCTTTCAATATATAGAAAAACGTCAAGTAAATATATAGAATACGATTCATTTGCATAAACATGTCGTGTGTACGTAGTTTGTAGTTTACCCACACCACACACCACAACATTCACACGAAATACTCAATATTCAATAGCCAATTCTAGACAGATTCTAGAATCTAGAATCTAGAATCTAGATTTCTCCTTTTTCCTATTTTCTGTTTCTATTTCTGTTTTCTAGAGAATCGGACGGAAATGGAATTTCCATGAATTTCAATACGTCCTCATTCCTCATGTTTACAAATACAAGTTTAGTGTACACTATACGATTGTGGGATGGAGGATGGATGTGTCAGTATGTCAACGGATTGGGATGAGTGTTACTTGTATAAAAATTTCATATTTCCACTCTCCTTTGGACATGGAGGAGTGAGAAGAAAGGATAGGAAGAGGAAAATGGAGAAGGAGGGACAGAATGAGAGTGAGTGAAAAAGGAAAGGAGAAAAACGTCCTACTTCATTTTTCCCCTTCAGCCTTTCACCTTTATTTTACCGCAGACTATCATTTCCTAAAACTTTTTATACCAGCAACCATCATTCTGTACAATTTTCATACATATGTTGAAGGTTGGACGCTGAAGCTTGAACGCTGAACGTTGACGACTCCCCGCAACTTGGTACTTTACATTCAACTCCACATTCTAGATTCTAGGTTCTAGATTCTAGATTCTCCACATATGAGGACTTTTCCCATCTAATCCAATGCAATCCAGAATGTTATGTTATGTAATGTAATGCAGTGTAATGTTCTTGCCACATGAATTTAAATAAGAGTTTTACGACAACTCTTTTTTCTCTTTCCTCCCACTTGCTTTCTCCTCATATTCCCATTCCAATTCCAATTCTCTCTGTCTGTCTGTCTACCTGTCTGTCTTTCACTCCTTTTGACTCTGCCGTCCTCCTTCGTTACTCCTTTTATTCAAAAAATGAGAGTTGGAATTTTAAAACAGTTTCATTCAAAGATCAAAGACATTCCTCAAACTTTTTACCAACTCTCCCAACTCTTTTACTACCTATTTTACACTCCTACGTTTTATTATCTACATTCTACATTATATTATTATAACAAAGCGAACCTTTTCTTCTATACTCTATATCTTTCCTTTGTACTGTATATAGTATACTGTATAAAATTTTCCCATATCAATTTTTTCACTCTTCACCTTTCTGTATCCTTGATCCTGGAATCTTTGAATCCTCGCCTATTTTATTTATACTTGGAAAATGAATTGAATTGAACTGGATTGAATGGAGTTGCATTGAGGGTTTCTGAGAAGGAATGAGGAATGAATATCTTTTTATTCTTTATTTCTTAGTTAGCTCCTCTTCAATATTAAAATTCTCTTTAAATTCTGTATTCTAGACACATGTGACTTAATAATCCGAATCCGGTCTCCTCTTTAATTAAAAAGGCGACGATCATCTCTACTAAACTCCGCTTTGAACTTTCAAGTATTTAGATTTAGTACGGTTCAAAGTTGAAAGTTGAAAGCTCAAAGCTCAAAGCCCAAAATTTGATTTTTTTTCTCATCTTTATGCATTGATGAAATGTGAACCTTGATATGAAAAAGTAAGAGTAAAACAAACTAGGATTGAATTCAAGGCTAAAACTAGAAATCGAACTAGAACCAGACCGGTCTAAAATCTAAAATCTAGTTTCTAATTACTAATTACAAGTGAAAAATGTGAACCTTGAGTATTCAGTTACAGTTTCAGTTCACAAATTTCCAGGAGCAAAGATCAAAAGGTAAAAGTTAAAAGTTGCAATAGATAGAAAAAGTACACTATGAAACTATTTTTAGAATATACAAAATCACATTAATAAAATGACTAGAAAAGACTATCAAACTATGATATTTTTAAATAATTAAAACGACTCAAAATCTAGACTCAAGACTCTAGATTCTAGACGCTAGATATAAAAACTAGTAAATAGAAACTACAAATGTAAGAATGTAGAGCTGAAAAAAATGAAACTACGGATCTAAAACTGAACAGGGTTTCTATTTTCAATATTTTTGGAACAAACATTTATTGGTTTTAATTGATATACCTGCACGGAAATCCATGTCTTACAGCTCACTAACTGATTAGATGAAACTTGTGAAGATTTTATTATTATTATAATTGAGTCTCTGGCGGCTAATTTAACCGTCTAATTAAAAATTAATATCAATAATAATAATAATAATAATTGTTATCGTTAGTAGTATTAGTTATTGTTCATGAGTGCTGATGAGGGTAAACTACTTGTTTGAATACTTTGAAAATTGATGTCTCACTTGAAACTCTTGAAAGGAAACGACAAGTGAATGGAAAAAGATAACAATAGTTGAACGCACAAAATTTGGTATAGTTGGTTGGAAGTTCGTACACTGTAAATAAACCGTTGATCGTTGATGGTTGATCGTTGATTGCTGACTGAAAATTGACGATTGAGGACTGTGAATTTTAAATGTTTGATCCGGTGCTAAACGGAAAGTGTAATATAATACAATTGAAAGTTGTCCTTGTCTTTGTATTTGTCTTGGTGCTGGAGACAGATAAATGTGAGTTAGTGATGGCACATAAAACTAACTGTTGATTTGTTGCTCCGAGGATTGCTGAGCGACTGTGTGTGCTTTTTATTTGAGAGAGAGGCCAAAGCAGAATTTACTCGAAACCTCAAAACTCCAAAACTGGGAAACTGGAATGAAGAAAGAAGAAAGCACAAGAGACCATGTGATGCTGCTGCGCCGTCTCCCTCTCCTCCAAAAACTTCCGCTTGCACCTGTTTCTCTCTTACTTTAATACTACTCACTTACGACTGTTCCGATCTTCTCTTTTGGTTCCTCTTTTCCTCGGGTTGGATTGGATTGGATTGGATTTTATACCACCATACCGTATAAATAAACACGGTATGATACGGAACGGAATGAAATGGAGGTATGATTACGGGCAAATTCACAGTTTTCCAACACAAAACTTGCAACTTGCAAAACTTTCAGCCCAACTTATAACTTGCAACTCACAATTCTTCGCCGTTCTTACTTTTTCATTCCCTTTTTATATAATTCTCCTTGAAAATACAAAGAAATTTAGCATGTAGTCTGTAGAATGTAGTAGGATGAAAATAAAAAGGGAAATGTCAAAGAGGTTCTTTGAATATGTTCGAGACTGGAGTCTGGAGACTGGTGACTCGAGACTGGAGAATTTAGAATCTCATGCATACTGCATACATAAATATCTAGATTCTGGATTCTAGATTCTTGAAACTCTGTCAATTCCCTTGATTTTGACATTTGATATTTTATCCCACAACTTGGTAAATAATGCAATAAACATGTGGTGGTTCAGATTCGGCTCTAAATGGAAATTAAAGAGGAAAAGTATAATACTCAACTTGTTTTGCATGTATGCTTTGTAGTTTTGTATGTTTGGTTTTGAATTCAAATTCAAATTCAGATTCAGATTGAAATGGATGGGAGGAAATGAAAATTAAATAGAGAGATGATGAATGTTTTTGAATTGGATTTTCTATATAGATATTCCATGTAGGACAGTATGACACGGACAGGGCGACAGTCTACATTCTACAGTTTACTTTCTAGCTTCTAGGTTGTAGCTTGTAGTTTGTAGCTTCTATTTGAGTCAAGTCAAGTCAACTCAAGTCAAGTAAAGCCACTTCCTGGGAAATCGATACGTCAGAATGTCAAAGGGAAAACCAAAGAGTGGTTTTCTCTTTCTTTCTCTTTCTCTCTCTCATCTCTTTCCTCCATCACTCGTTCAATGTTCAACCAAGCCTCCGTGTACAATGTACAATGTACAGGATACAGTAAACAGCGTAAAGTGTATGCTCTGTGCATAGAAAATAAAGAGTAACTTGCATACAAAAATATGTACAAAGTACATGAACCCTTCATTGCTCAATCCTCAATCCTCAATGCTCCTGATTTTGTTATTGCGTAAATAAATAAATAAATAAATGTAGAATGTGGAGCGAGATGTGATGGAAATTTGTAGTCAGAAAATCAAAATGCAAATCATTTGGTGTTTCTCCATACTCCATACAATGAAAATGATTATAATGATGTGAAATTGACTCTGTATTATGCACTATGCACAATGCATTACACACTACACACGGCTGGTTGAATTTGATGAAATCATGAAATAATTTCAAAAGAGTATCCGTTCAAATGTAGAGTTTCAAATCATGCTTATAATCAAATTGCTATTTGTTATTCATACTTGATACATCAACATATTTAGCATGTGGGCAGCAACCAGGCGTAATGATGTAATATTCTGCGTACTTTCAACGTGTAAAACTTAAAAACTGTAAAGGTAAAGTAAAGGAAATATTCCTTTGATTTGCATGCTGGCCAAATTTTCAAAGGGTTGCACACTTTTGTGCTTTTAAACTTTTAAAGGTAGGTGTGGAATTTCTAGAATCTAGAGTAAATACTGATAATTCTATTTTGGTAAGGAAGGAGGAACAAGGAACAAACATGGAGATGAGACAGGAGGTATTTTATGTATATACATTATACACATTACACATGGAACATGGCACTTGTGTGTATTTTACAGAGAAAATGTTTATTTTACCATGTCTTTGGTTGGAAAAATCTGGTGAGTTGTGAGTTATGCACATTGTGATAACAAGTGCATAACTGTATAAAAACTAGATTCTAGATTCTAGGATCTCGTTTACATGGGCTTGGATCTTGCACCTTCGTGCATAAAATTGTCCACAACACCAAAGAACCAGAACCAGAACCCGAACAAGAACAAGAACAATAAACAAGGCTTCATCTACAATCTACAAGACACATTGCATGTTTGTAAAGGTTCCAATGCTCAATGCTCAACGCCCAACGTCCAACGTCGGAACAAAGTATGAAATAAAGATACATGTCATCTCAAAGGAGAGTGGAGAAAAATCCTGACAGTTGACAGATTCATCTGTCCATGTGCAAAACAAAACAAATACGTTTAAACAGACGTAAATTTGAAAGCAAACCACACAAGTTCATGGGTGGACTAGTCCAAGTCCAAAGTCCAAAGTCGGGTGTAAACTTGTGGTGGAATTTCAAACCATGTAGAATGCAGAGTTTGGAAAACGTAGATTGTAGATTGTAGATATGTTGCCGTGTGTGTGAAAGTGAGCGAGAAAGAGAGGTTAATATAGACAAGTATATAAAGTTAATGTTAATGGTTCTGCTTTTGCTTCTGGCTCTGGTTTTGGTTCTGGTTCTGATTCTGCTTCTGCTTCTGCTTGTGGCACTGGTTCTGGTTGTTGTAAATCTAATTTAATTTTTGTGTGTGGATGATCAAGAGCTCTGACGATGGAGTTAGACTCGTACTAATGTCTTATAACCCTTCACCTTATATCCTCTATCGTCTATTCCCGTACTGTACACTGTACCTTGCACGTTGTATGCTCTATGCTCTATACTTTATACGTACCTTGTGCCTTGTGCGTACTGGTTCTCGCTATCGTCCTCGCTTTCGTCTTGGTATCCGTATCCGCATCCGTATCATATATCAAATATGTCCCATCCCTTTTCAAATATTGCGAGTTTTTCCACCTTTTTCCTGTCTCATCCTTGTAATTCTATTACATATTTCTTTTCCGCCTCGTTTTCTGTCTCCCTCTCTCCCTCTCTTTCCCTCTCTCTATAGACTCTCTATCCCATTTATAATGAAAAAGCGAGCCGTAGCACACTGTACGTTGTACATTGTAGGTAGTCAAGTGTGGTGCAGTAAAATGAAACTACTTTGGACTCTAGACTCTAGACTTTGTACTCTGGACTGTGGAGTTGGGAAGTTGGGAAGTTGGGAGTTTAACGAAAGTGGGAGGTTAAAACAGTCGAGTCTAGAATCTCGAGTCTCTATTGTGCAGTCTATTTCCACTTTCCACTTTCCACCTTACCTGAATCATTATTCTCATTACATGTAATTCGTAGATACATCTACAATGTACAAATTAGCGCTACTGCTACAACAGCCAAAATGCTATGGATATATGTGGAGTGTGACAAAGTGTGTGTGTCTATGTGTATTGTGTATCATTTTCCACTTTCTCTCTTCCACCGCCTTTAATTTGGTCCACACACACACACAGTTACACAATACATAGTTACATGTATAATATATAATGTACCATGTGTGTAGTTTGTACAATGTAGAGTTTGTGTATGTCTGTATGTTTATGTAGGAGAGAGTCACACTTGTTCCAATTATAGGGCATTCTCTCTATTTGTACGAGAGTGCATTCAGGAAAGCCGGAGCCGAAAGTAGTTGAGTGTATGTTGTATGTATGAAAACAGTAAGTTTGTTGGTTGGCTGGCTGGATGTTTGGATGGTGGATATTGTATGCCTCTTCCTTTCTCTTCCTAGGAGAAAGGAGAGAAAGTTTTGGAGGAAGGTTGGCTACGATATCGTTGGTTAGGAATTTCATGTGTACCTGCCTGCACCGTCCTTTTGCCTCCACTTCTGCCAACTTTCTCCATGGGCTAGATTCTAGATACTGGATACTGGATACTGGATACATTCTACTTGATACTCCACTATTCTACTATACTCCATTCTACAGTCTACAGTCTACACTCGACTTTCTACACAGACGACTTCACTTGGTTCAGTTTCAGTTGGCAACGCATGTTTCTCATCAGATCAGCATCCAGCATCCAACATCCAACGCAATTCTCCTCCTCTTTCTCATAAGACCATAGGCACATTGCACATACAACAACTCAACTACCCTACATTTATGCTCTGTCTCTGTCTCTCTGTATACTGTACACTGGATACTTTATAGGGAAGAAAAAGTTCCAGCGTAACGTCGTCATCGTCGTTGTATGTGGTACATAGTGCATAGTACATAGTACCTCCTGTATATTCATATCCTACTGCGTCCTACTTCCACTTGTACAATGCATACAATATTTCTTTCACTTTCACTCCATCCACATTTTGGCTACCAAGAGCCCTCATATTCAGCTCAGCTTTTACCATCCACTTTCCTCACTTACTACAGAAATGGATACCGACAAACTACAGTCTACAATACACATTCTGCTACTCCCTGCATTGCCACATATTTCAATATAAACAGTGCACAGTATAGAGTGTAGAGTAAAGAGTTCAGAGTATAGGTGTAATCTTTAGTCATGGAGAATTTGCCTCTTCATTCCTCCAAAATCTACTATCTACGATGTACAATCTAGAATCTAGAATCTAGACTCTAGACTCCACAGTGAAAGGCCTATGGGCTTCATAAGTATGAGAATAAGCATGAAAACGAGGACCAGAACCAAAACGAGGACCAGGAGCATTATATTATGCCCAGTCCGAAATGGTTGAAATCTCCTCTAAATCTTCTCATAAGCTACTTTCCCTCCATATTCATGCACTTTTTTCCCTTTTGATTTTATGGCCTGTCTTCATCACTCTTTTTCAACTATTTTCTCTCTCTCTCTACCTCTCTCTCAATTCTTGGTTCCTGCCTTTTGCTGGTTTTGTTCCTATCGCCGTGAAACAAATTTGACTTTGCCTTTGCCTTTGGCTTTTTTGCCAATACTCAATACTCGCATACTAAATTATTCCCCCATTTAAAAAATATGTGCAATTGTGAAGAGAGATAGACTAGAGATGGACTATCATTATTCTCAATTCTCAATCCACATCCACTCCATTTAATTGTACTTGTTTCATTCATGTACAACGTACAACGTACAACCTACATAACTTGACGATCGCCAATCATGTTTTAAATCCCCAAGTACTTTTTAACCGCTAAACTTTTGCAGTAAAAAATGGTGAAACCCTCTGAATTTATGGCAAATACCAAAAACCAAAATGAAAATGGAAACGGAAATTGATACAGATAATGAATTCATAATAGCTGAAAATGTGCTGGTTGGCAATTATTAAATACTTGTAAATAGAAAATACCAAATAGTAAATAGTGCAGTAGAATAGGGAAGAAATGGCAAAAGAAAATAAGGATGAAAGTTGAAGTTTCTTTGGATCGGCTTGGCTTGGACTGAATTGAATTGAATTGGATTGGATTGGATTCAACACTCTGTTCTGTTTTTCATGAATCCTTGACGGCCGTTTCTTTAGTAGATATTTTCCGCTCTTTATTTTGGCCTATCTCTTTTTATTTCTCCGTCTCTCCGTCTCTCCATCTCCCTGTCTCTACGTCTATGTGTTTCGCGGGAAAAGATACATGGAATGTCAAAGTATTGATCTTGACTCTTTTTTTCAGGCTACAGGATCAATGTGTAAGATGTAAGAACGTAAGAGGTATCGACGGGAGAGAAGGGAGGACGGAAGGAAAGCAGCAAGACGGTGAAAGTGACGGCAAGAGAAAGGGAAAAAGAGATGAGTGAGCAATATCCTCCTCTCTTTTCTCACTATCTTCTCTTGCTTCACCTCCTTCCATTTATGGATATACTCATATTTTTGTATTTTGATTTCCACAGTTTCTATCAAAAACTCGTCGCTCGTCAATCCTCAATCCTCAATCCAAAAGATCCGTTTCCTTGGTGTTTCATCCTTCAAAATTTATATTTATTCCACTTTACTCCGTCTTGAGGCTTGAGGCTTGAGTATTGAATATTGAGTCGTGAAATATTTCACACCTTGAAATATCCATCTACATTCTAAATTGTACCTTTATTTTACACGTCGTGAAAGGTAAAATGTAAAATGTGAGGGACCAAAACATGTCATTTCAAGTCGTGACAGCACAAGATGGTCCATTTGCTCTCAATTCTCTTACACCGTTTTTACATTACTCTTTCCCAGAATCACAACAAACAAGAGTCCATTTCCAATGTGAGACTTGAGGAATATGGATTCTGGATTCTGGATTCAGCATTTAAATTTCAAGTAAACCCAAACTCCAAAATAATTTACATTTGAAAATGGGACAACTCCAAAGTCATCAGTTCATTTCTCTTTCTCTTTGTCTTTAATTATTGGCATGTATTTTTAATGTAAGGTGCAGATTTTGGGTAAATCCAAAATTCAAAGGTTGAGAGTTCAAAGGTAGTCCATAAACAATATACATGGAACCAAGATGGCGGTTAATGGATAGTGGATCAAAAGTATGTCATAATTCATGTATCATGTACAATGTAAATTCTAGATTCAGATAGAATTTTGTCAATCCTTTGTTTCTAAATCGTTGTAAATTTATTCCTGATATTTTGCGGTATTTCCACTTTGTTTATTGTACATGTGTGTGTTTTCCCATCCGCATTGGTCTTTGCACAATTGATTCTTCCTCTAAGTACAAACAACAAAAACACATTTGCACATTTGTAAGCTTAGGTGTTGATGGTTGATGTATTGTTTATGTTCTCTTGATTCCTGGATATTGGAAATCGGATATTGGATACGTTTTTCTCCAAAATGTTTCTGCATCATAAAGTAGAGCATGAAAATGTGAATCCAAATGTGAAAATGGATTCGTTTTAAGAGTATCCAGTTTTGGATCGGGTTTGAGTCAAGTTTTAACAGAGTTTTTATCCATCCATCCATCTACTATCTATGTATCTTCTATCTATTCATCCGTCCATTCAAATACACCCATCGATCCGTCCTCCACTCTTTTGTCACCATTTTCTCCTCTTTTTTCTACATTTCCCTTTCTACTTGCTTCTTTATCCTTGGTGCTTGGTACTTGGTACTTTGTAAATAAACAAGTATACAAAACATTTGCTTTTATTTTTATTTTTTGCACTCACCTCTCCAAAACTCGCAACTCTAGATTCTAGACTCGAGCGTTTTAGTTTTTGTTTTATTCTTTTATTCAGGTTTTATGGAAGTGTTTGACAGAATAAAATTCAATTTTGAACGTTCCACTTTTCATACAAGTAATATTTTGGTCCCATCATTTTCACCTTGTAACTATACACTATACACTGTAAACACAACGCACTTGGAGGATCTAGAATTTAGAATCTAGAATCCAGACATTTGTAGGCTTAGGGAATAAAAAGGGATGGGAAATGTGTCCGTGGGCTTTGTTTCAATAATGGAATAGAGTTTACATATGCAATCCGAGACGATGTTCCATTGTGAATGTAGAATGTAATCTAATCTAAAGCAATCTAATGCAGTATTTTATCAAGGATAATGCTACACTATAAAAATATGAGTAAGTGATCCAACTTCCATATGCTCACTTTATTATTATTATTATCATTATGCTTCCAATATCCATCATCCATTATCTGTAATCTATTTATTATGTGTTATATACAGTGTACAATGTTGTGTAACGTAGAATGTAGAACGGAGGAGCTATTATATTCCCTTCCATTCCATTACATGACATTGTGTGAACTATTGGCTCATTGATTTGGTTTCCGTGGTTGCGGTTTCCCATAGTCTGATCTGTAGTTAGGAAATACGAGTTTATTTCAACTTTGTCTGCTCTGGTTTGGCCTGGTTGGTCTGGCTCGGTTTGGTTATGTTAAGTTTGGGTTAAGTTTGGTTTGGTATTTGCTAGAGCCAGAAGAATGGAATGGGATTGAATTGAACTAAACTGAATTGTGAATTGTGAATTGAATAGAATAGAATTGAATGGATTAATTGAAAAGGGTGAATAAAGGAGATTTATGCGAGTGGAGAGAAAAGAATAAAAAGAGAAAGTCTTTAGTTTATATCTAGGATATTATTCTATTGTATGTATGCTGTGGATAGATCTGTATGCATAATAATATGATCTAATGGATACTTTATTCTTCCAGTTTCCAGTCTACCCGCCTCTGTAACGAAATGTACCAGGACACTGGAGCTAGAAGCTAGACACTATATACGAGGTACGAGGTTCGAGGCACCAGCATGTGACATGTGCCTTGTGCCTTCTGCCACTGTGTGTAAAATAGGGGATAATGTCTCTGCCTTTCTCTTTGTTCGACCTGGGACTCATAGACACATTTTCTAAAACTCGCCTCCTCTCATCCTCCCGTTTAAATAACACTCTTTTGATTTCCTTTCCTTTGGTTTGGTTTATTTTACTTATGACTTGTGACTTGCCTTTAGCGTCCGCATTGGCATTGGCATTGGTTTTACCTCTAGTTTGAGCAGTGGGTTTGGTTTTGACTACAACTTTTCCTCTGACTTTGGCTCGGATTTTGAGGCTGATTCCGATTCAGTTTCTGAACACTAGAACAGTTGAACAGTTGAACAGTTGAACACGGGATTTTAAAGATCAAGAATGGAAATCTCCAACCTCCAACTTCCAACCTCCAACCGCTTACGTCTATATAAACATTGAATATTGCATATAGATGGATACTTTTCATCTCGAAAAACTCGAGCTTTGGAGAAGATGAAAAATTTCGAGTTGAAGAAGGATTTTGAGATAGTGATTTGATCTACATATACAATATACAGTAGATATGTTATATTAGATATTGGATGTATAAATGTATAGATGGCGATGGGCGGGCTGGGTGCAGTGGGATGAAAAATTTGAAAACATTTTCCTTCTCCTCCCCAAAATCACATTGGTACAATGACAATTTAACTCGAGACTCGAGACTCGAAGCTTAACTTTTCATGTAGAAATACACACATATTGATATACGGATATACCAAGTGGGATTGAACAAGAGTGAGCTTTTCGTACCCGAATACTTTTCTTTTTCTCTTCTCTTTCCTCCAAATTCATTGGAAAAAACGAGGAATGGTGAATGGGTGGATTGTGGATTGAAATTCTTCAACTTGTCCTGCTTCCTTTCATTTATTTCCCTCGTCACATTTAACTCTTCATATTTATCTCTTCAACCTCTTTTGTAGCTCTTTCGTGTCAAAATAGAATTTTGTTCTACATTTTTGCAAGGGAGCGACTTTAATGTTTCCCTTGTGCTTATGGTATATCTGTTCTACACATCTACACATATTATGTACGTGCAAAATGCACAATGTACAGAAAAAGGAAATTCAACCAAAAAAGTAGAAAACTTGAGATGCTCAGAATTTCCGGATTCGGATTTGGATCTAGAATCTAGAATCTAGAATCTGAACTTGAATCCAAATTCTGATTCAAATTCTTTACACATGACATAAATATCCCTCTTGAGTGTTGAGTCCTGAGTCTTGAGCTTATAAGTTTCCAGGGAGGATGGAAATTTAAGATGGTTTTTCACACTTATGAAGAGAACAAGGAATTTTATGAAACTTGCAATTTCTGCATTCCAATTCTAGATTTTAGATCCTGGGATGAAAATTTTAGATATTTCGATTCCAGTTCAAATTCAAATTCTGATACGCCTAAGCCTGTATTTTAAAAATACAAAATACAAAACCGTTAATTTAACCAAAAGAGCACGAGGTAATAAAATTGGGATGCAAATGAAGGAATTGAACGTGGGTTGGAAATGGAAACAAAAAGTATCCAAATCCGGGAAAGAAATGGAAAAGATTCGGCGTCTTTTCTCTATTTCTAATACATATTGTACTTTAAACATTGTAAACACAACACAACAAAGTACAGCAAACACTTGTGACTAGAGTAAGCGTTTTTGTCCTGCCCGGAGCCAATTTCATTTTCTGTTTACTATTTACCAACTACAACTTTCTCTCTCTCCTTCTCTGTGGATTTCCACTGTTTTTCTATTCCTAAACAAAATCTTTTGCATCTATTGTTTCTTGTTCTATGTATTATTCTGTTTGAGGGAGAAAGTAGAAAATGCAAGGATTTTTTCATGCATTTAAATAAATGAAGGTGGGGTTATGGACGTATAATATAGTGGAATCGAAATTGAATCACCATGAAAACTCATGTACTCATGTACTCATGTACATACTACATGAGTAGCGGGTACAAAAAATATCTGTAGCAAACATTTTGTGACAAGAATTGAGAAAATTGCGACTATATTTTGTACACTCTGCATTATTTTCTACAATCTACATTCTACATCTTTTTCCCACATGAGACCAAAATAGGGGGAAAAGAAAACAGAACTGGCGAGTGAGTACGAGTAAAAGTACGAGTACCCGAATTTAAGAAGAAAATGAGAAAACAAGCTCTTGAGTGTGGAACAAGTAGAAAAGTTTCCATGCTCAATGTTCAGTGTTCATGTTTGATGGGACTCGGTCAATAAATTGGGAAGGAGCGGCGAAAAAACCCAAAACCCAAACCGGAGCAAAGCAGAGCAGAGAAATGAACCAAAGAAGGAATCTTGGTTAAATTAGATATGGTGTTGGTTGGTTGGATGTAGCAGAGAAATGGTCCAAGGAATTGCATGTGAAAGGTAGTTTTAGCACAAGTGTGAGAGTTGCATGCAGTAATGCAGTATTGCCCACATGTACAAATTCAATCTCACATGTACAAAGTTCAGCTCCACATATTGACTCGGTACAACTCAAACTCGAATCCTCAATCTTCTCAAGTCGCAAGTCTGAAGTCTCCAGTCTCCAGCCTCAAGTCCAACCAAACTAAACTTTTTTCAGCCAAATCCTTTTTTTTCTACGCTGTACTTGGAAAATGTCAAACCAAATAGTTTTACACTCTTCTTCTTCTGCCTGATCTCTTTTTCTTTTCCCATTTAAAAACCACATGATGATGACACGCACCAGAAGCTTTCCACTATCCACTATCCATGTACACTGTACATTGTCTACTGTCTACAGATGGAGGAAGGAGGAAGGAAGAAAAGTAGTGTTACATCTGTGTCTGTATTTACAGATACAAAAAGAGTATGAATTTAACCCGAGAAAACTTGGTTTTATCCTGTGTAGAAAAGAGACAAGAGAAAGAGAAGGGAGAATGAAGATGAAGATGCAACCAAAGAACAACTCAGTACATGAGACTTGGAGGTTGGAGGTTGGAGGTGGATTTGAATTTGAATTTGGAGAGGGAAAAAAACAATACTGTCGACTTGACAAGATGAAATATATGAGGAGGAAACTGCATGTGGACATTTGCATGTAAAGTGATTCGATTAGGATTCCTAATAACGTTAAGTCTACGTCTAAAACTTGAGACCGGGTTCACGTTTATTTTCTCCTCTTCTGCATTGTCTTGTGACTTGACTTGACTCTACATTCTACATTCTACGTTCTAGATTCTACATGTATTGTCTGCCATATTCCTGCTCAGCTCAGCTGCACTCGTTGGATATATTTCTCTGACCTTTCCTCTCCTATTTTCTTCTCTTGTTCTTGTTCCTGTTCATGGATGTTCACGGAGGAATCTAGAGGAATGAATTTAAATGTGAAAGGAACACCAAACACACCGAAACATTCCATAACAAAGGTTTCGTCTCATGCTTTTCAGGTAAATAGGAATACAAAAGCGGACACATCTTTTCTTCTCCTTCTTCTTGACTTTCTTGACTTGAGTAAACTATCCAATTTCCTTGGATTTTCTCAACTTTCACTCTCTCTTTTATGCACCATGTAAAATAGACAATGCACAATAGACAATAGACGGGAGACAGGAGTATTAAAATAGGCATAATTGAGAATCAAATGAGTAGGTAGAGTAGGTAGGAGGTAGAAGCAACGTGGCCTTTGATATTCTTGATATTCTTGATATTCTGCAATTTTAAGTAGTTTTCTCCCGTCCTTTCATGTAACTTAATTGTTTAATTTATTTAATTAGATCCGGTGTAATGTACATGTAATGGAATTCACAAGAACTTGCCATTTGCCATTTCCCGTTTGCCGTCTTTATCCGCAGGAAATTTGCAACGTCTTTTCCGGTTGCCATGTTTTTTTAATTCAATTCAATCAGGCAACAATCTGTCTAAAATCTAAAATCTAGAATCTAGAATCTAGAATCTAGAAATTACAACATGAAACAGGAAACCGGAGCAGAAATAGACAGAGAGAGAATAGTTAAAGAATGGTACAGTTTTAGCTCAAAACCTAAAACGTAGACTCGAGCAAAGAAAATTTAAAATAAAATTAAAATCGGGGAAAACGGAGACCAACAGAGAAAAGGGGGGAAAGAGAAAAAGAGAAAACTCTTTAATGATTTCTAGATTCTGGATTCTGTCCTTTGTACAGGTTCATTTTTCTAACTTTGAACATTTTCAACATCTTATATCTGCAAAAGCCCTCACTTAACTTTCAAAATTCTATTGTTTTTAGAAGTTACTACACTTTGTGTATGTACATAATATTTTGCAGCTCTTGAGATGCACTAGCGTCTTGCCCAGAAAATTCTCAGAAAAAAAGTGTCGAAAAACAG
>JAQGBH010005017.1:0-15301 GCA_034698265.1 Sminthurinus aureus
CCAGAGTAACGGCTATTTCTCTAGGAGGGGGACGCACAGAATGACGCCATCGGATACGGATTTTATAGAAGGTAGATTCCATCAGAGAAACGTGTATAATGTGTATCAAATATGGTATAGATAGTTTGTTTTTGCTCGCGGCAATTGAATACGTATTTCCAGGAAAACATGGAACAGGCACAAACCTGCAACCTGCAAATTACCTTCAAAGCAGTACTGTCAATACTTTTGCTGTTCTATTTTATTCAACTTCCTCTTCTAAAATTACAGCGTACAGTGCACAGCTATCAGATCGTCCTCGATTCTAAAACCTCAATCCTCAATTCTAAATCACTTCGTACTATCAAAACTGGAGAGAGGACACAAAATGATTTGAACAATTTTACCACAATGGTCGTATGGAGTATAGAGTATGGAGTATGAAATTGGGTTAAAAAATTTAAGGTTAGAGCAGAAAGTGGTGTGGAAAATGGGAAGTTGGGGTTGGGGTTGTGGTTGATTAAAAAAGAAGTGTAAACGCTCAGGATTTTAAAAGGACATGTACACTCAGATGCTTAAATATTATTATGTAAGATTATAGTATACTACACACAACATCAAGATGTGTTACCACGAGTGTATAGTGTAGAGTGTACAATGTACAACATACAAGCTTTAAGCAAGTATCTTGTTACTCGATATTCCATATTCCATATTTGATACTGGATACTGGATACTGGATTCTTGATTCTGATAACGGAAACGGATTTTTGTTTGCAAATTTTTGCTACTTTTTACTTCTATTCGGCATACATCTCCGATGATGTCGTCTGTCGCTGTCTCTCCCTCTTGTTCCACCTTCTATCTACCGTGCTCTTGTTCTTGCTCTTGTTCTCGTCTCTCATGTTTGGAGCTTGGAGCCTGGAGGGCAATTCAAAATCAGGGCAGCAGTTTAAAGATGTGCTTGTAGATTCTAGATTCTAGATTGTAGATTCAAAGGGCTTCAAAAAAAATGTGGAAAACAGGAGTTTGGAAAGGCCAGCGGCGTTTGATTGACAATTTCCCTCTCCATTCCCGCTTACATAAGCAGTGACCTAATTTTCTCCTCTTTTTTCATATTTTTACAAACTTTACTAAACTCTTTCCACCCCTCAAGACAAAATGTCATTCCTAGTTCGTAGCATGTAACATGTAATGTGTAACATGTATAATGTATAATATAGAATTCAGAAAAGGCAAGGTAGAAAATATCCGGTTGATTCAATATGTTTTTTTAGAAGAATGTAAAGGTGGGAAGTGGGAGGTTCGTGGAATTTTTGGCGCATTTTTAGACTAGGTAAATTCGTCGAGCACTAGAGCACTAGAGCACTTATGTATCCAGAATTCAGATTGTCTATACTTTGCACATGTTCATGTATTTTTATGTTTATACTGTTTTTTGCACAAAAGTCTTAAGTTTAAACTGAGATTTCCTGATGGTTTTGATTGCAATTTCCGTTTAAATCCTCCTGTTTTGGTCTTTTGGTATTTTGTCATGCAACTTATCAATATCGTAGGCACTAGAGACTGCAAATTCTGAACTGTGAGCTGTGAACTACGATATGATACACACTGATTTGTTTGCTTCTTCTTTTAAATTTCCGTTCACAACAAGTATCAGAGAGCAAGCGGAAAATTTATGTTTATGTCTTATGTCCCTTGGTTTTCGTTTTCGTTTTGAAGTTGAAACTCGAAATTTGGAAAGAGTTGTAAAACTTTGAGATAAGCTAAGCATTTTTCTACTTAGGCTGAAAATCTGAATGTTGGATGTAGGACAAAATAACACCAGCTTCAGCATCCGCATCATCAGTTTGAGAATCTTTTGGTACATTCGTATAACAAGTTGATGTACCGTTGGTGTAGCATGTATCTCGTAGTTTCTAGTTTCTAGTTCCAAGATTCTCGATCCAAGTTTATATTTTAGATGCTCCAGTTTACCTGGTGGTTTTTGGAAACGGCTAATTTCCCATATATTTGTATTTGCAAAGTACGTCAATTGAAATGAAAATCCGCAAAGTTGTTCCACCTTATTTTTTAGTATGTTGTGTTTAAAATTTATTGTGTGAATCCTGTGGAACAGAATCTTTACAAGGGAAAGTAGTTGATACCCTTTGATATTACATCATAATGTTGAGACTCAATGCAATGACGGAGATTCATCTACAATCTCCATGTACATGTATATTTCTACAACTACTTGGTATAATAATAATGATGATGATAATGATGATGATGACGATAGAACTAACAACTGACTCTGCTGTATTGATTTTCCCGGTACCGGTTAACGTATAATTTTTGGCATGAATTCAATACTTTGCTCTATTCTCTATTCACTTTCCCTTTTCCCTTTTCCCATTCCATTCTCAGACTTTCAACGGCCTGTCAGCTTTTCTCTTCTTTGACTTTGTATGATGCTGATTCCGACTCCGATTCCAATTCAGACTCCGGTTCTAGTTTTGAATTTAAGTTCCAATTTTGAACGCGAATCCAAAACCAAAGCTGAATTTGAACGTGAATGCGAATGCGAACGCAAATGTGAGATTCTGCACATATTTATCTATGTACAATGCACACTGTACAGTGTACACTGTAAAATCACAGACGAGCTCATTTGTGGGTGTACGTTCTTCTGAGAACTCATAATATTCAAAATGTACACGGCACGTTACAGATGTATGCACTGTGTACTTGTGTGTGGTGAAAGTAGGTCCCAGCACTCGGTTCGGAGCACCAAGTCACTTGATCCGTCCACAAATGTTGAATGTATGAACGTAAAGGAATAGAAATGGGATTAAAATCTGTGCTTCAGCAGATAGCATTTGAGCTTTGAGCTTTGAGCATTGAGCATTGAGCATTGAGTAAGTGAGGAAGTACCCACACCAAAATTAGAATCAGAACCAGAACCAGAAATAGAAGCAGAACCGGAATCAGCACCAAATGAGAACGGAAATATCCCAGCATACGTTCAACTGTTTTGTGCCCGCTCATAAATTATGTACCATTTGTTGTCCTCATTTATGCTTTGTTTACTCTATTTTTTGATTAGCATTTCATTTTAGTCCGAGTCAATGTGACTCTGTCTTAAAATAAGTCATCTGTTAACTGTTAACTGCTAGCTGTTAGCTTTTGCTCTTGGCTCTTGGCTCTCTTTTATTTCCCTTGTTTAATTATTCTGCACAATTGTAGCCAAAAACTTTTGGGTATTTGGATACTCGGAAAATCCGGAAATTTGTCCTCGGCTCTCCAGTCTCCAATTCGTGATGACTGATGACTGTTGAAGAATATTTTTGCTCCTTTTAATTTTCAACGTGTAATTATTTTGTTGTTTTGTGCGAATAAAATGCGTGTGTCTTGTGTTTACTCATCTATCTTTGGATTTGGATTTGGATTTGGATTTTGGATAGTAAAAAGGTTTATTTTGAGCATTGTAAGTGGAATTGGGATTGGAACCTTGCCGTCTGTGTAAAAATCAAGAACGGAAACGGAAAGGACAACGGTAAAGATGTCGATTCGTGCCTTTATACGTAAAATCACCCCGCATTTACAAAAATTTGCGGAACTTCCAGTTTAGACCAAATGTTAAGTGTCAAATTTCAAATGTCATGAGAAAATAACGTACAAATTCTTGTATTTTTACACATAAATTTCTTGTACTACATTGCAGTAAATCAATGTAAAATGTCCTGAGCTGTACCTGTGAAATTTAAAGATGTATTGTATTGTATTGTATTTCATTAGCAGACTTTCTGCCCCAATAAATTCAACTGTACGCAGTATATTGTAGATTGCGTATCCTATCACCCGCGGAATTCAACGTGTTCTCTGTTGTTTTAAATTTTACCAGAAAACCAGAAAACCCGCTCTCATATATTTGTCAGGATGATGATAAAAAAGGCAATGAATTGCTTTTATATTTCAAATATCAAATTTCAGATTTGAGATTTAGCGTTTCATTTTCAGTTATAACTCAAGGTTTTGGTGTAATGAATAAAAGATTGACAAGAGGGAGTGTTCAAATGTTCAAATGCCGGAATGCGGGTGAGGTGATGTTAAAGGAGGAAGAATCAGAATCTCAGTCTTAGCAAAGAAAAATGAGTGGAAAATACAAGCTACAAGCTACAATATAGTAAAGAGCTGGAAGACGATGAAGAAGAGGAAGAAGAAAAATAAGGAGCGTTGAAGAACAAGTCGATTTCAGTTTGGTTTTGGTTTTGGCTTTGGTCTGGGGCCGGGGCTGGAAGAATCGGAGGAGGAAAGATAAAAGAGTTTCACATGCTCAACTCCGCTCTGCTCTGCTCTGCTCTGCTCTGCTCTGCTCTGTGCTGTTGCCTCTATAAATAAATGGTTTTCGGAGAGGATATTAAAGCATCAATTTATTCGACGGCTATAATGTCATCCAATAAATAAAATATGGAGCGATGAAATACCTACACGACGAGCAGTGTCTAGATTCACGATTCTAAATTCTAGTGTCTACACCTCATATACCACCTCATGTAGAATGTAGAATGTACTGTGTACTGTGGACTGTGGACAGACTACTGAAACCCGTGTACATCCTACATCAAGTACCACGGAGCGCTGAACGCTGAACAGAGAAGAGCCATTCATGAATTTCTCTACGCACATAAACATACCGCACCATTACGATCCATCGCTCTGGCTGTCTACTGTCTGTCTATCTATCTTTCTGCAACACACGACTACTTTTCCTCCTTTGACTCTAAATTCTTTCCCATGGCTCAGCCTCTTGGGTTCTGCTCTGCTCTAGGTTGGTTTGGTCTGGTCTGGTTTGGTTTGGTTTGGCAAGCAGGTTTGGTCCATTCTTTGAAATAGAACTTTTCTATTTATTCTTCCTCCTTCTCGTACATCCTACAGTCGAGGTTGGAGTTGGAGTTGGACTTGGAGTTGGTTCGGGGTTGAGGTCATGGCGTACTCCACACTCCAGACACCAGGCATTCACTCAGCATCGTATATAGAGTCCCGGAGGACGTAGATGAATCCTCAAAACGGAAATAATACAGAACACCTCAAGTATGATAAATTGAAATGAAATGATATGATATGATGATATGATGTGATATTACAGACTACAGACTGCACATTGTACATTGTACATAATTCCTTCTTTGTACTCATATGATGAGGCTGTGTAATGAAAAGGAGGTGTGAGAATATGTGGATGGAGGATGGTTCTCATAAAATAAAAGAATGTCTGCAATTACATATGTGCTACTTCCTACTCATCATCATCATCATCATCATAATCATAGTGATGATGAAGATGGTCATGATAATGTGTAATAAAAATGACTCCTCTGGCCATCCCGTCATTGGAGAAAGTAGAACTGCGCTGTACATTGTACAGTGTACAGTACACAGTACAGTGTACATACATATTTATAACATTGGCAAGGAGAAAGCGATGAGTTACATATGGTGATTTCAATCTTAAAATGAAAGTCATGATAAGACTTTCTGTACAGCAGACTTGTTTAAAAGAAGTAAAATTATTATCCAAACAATATGATAACAAATTAAAGGATTTTAAAAGGTAGATTCAAAATACTAAAGTTTACGATTCGTAGTCCCAATTGCAATCACAACCACAATCGCAAGCTCTCTGGCTCTGGTTTTGGTTCTGATTCTAGCTTTATTTACAAAAGATATGGACAAGACAGTACATGATGCTTATTCACCAACTTGTAACTTAGACTTACACTAGTAGACAGTAGACAGTAGATATGGAATTTGAGACGATAATTTATTAAAAAACAAGCCACAAACAAGCCAGGCTCACAAATTGCAGAGTAGGGAGCGTGTCTTTAGTAAGATCATTTAAACGTCGGTCCCAACTCTGGAATCTCAAGTCTCAGCCTCCAGTCTCCACTGCTGCAGCGCCCTTTGATTAATTTGGCTGTTTCTGTTTCTGTTGCTGTTGCAGGTAGATTAATTTGGATGGTGACATTGAATTTGAATTTGAATTTGAATTTGAGTAACTGCAACCTCCCTTCTCAAGTCTCTACTTTCCTTTTTCTACGTTCTACTTTCTATACAAAAAAGAACGTAGATTGTAGATGCAGCTAATTTCAAAAGGATGGATGCAAAAGCTTAGTCCGGGAAATAAATCACCCATTTGCAGTTGTATTTGCATTCCGTTTGAAAAGTTGATTCCTCTAGTTTTTACTCTTCTCTTTTGTCACCAATGCACTTGGAAGGAGTGTACTCTATTTTACTCCTGTGGTATTTGTATTTTTATATGGTGCAAATGTATCAGAAGCATAGAGAGCGAGACAGAAACAGAGTGAATGGTAAAGCAAGTAGATAGAGGAGGAGGAATACATGACACTAGACACTAAGCCATCCAAGCTGTAAAATAAGAACAAGACGAGGAAAAAGAGGGAGAAAATGGTGTAAAAACAGTGAGAGTATAAAATTGTTGTAACTTTTCCCATATGTACATTGAGCATTGAGCATTGAGCAAAATACAATACATATCTACGTAAAAGGATGGAGTGTGTATTTTCTTGTATTGTGTACAGTGTACAGTGTACATGTATGCATATACGTGATAGACAGATAGAGTCAGATTCAAAGGACAGAGGACAGAACCGGAGCCAGAGTCAGAGCTTGGCCAGAAGAGAAGAGGAGAGAAAGTAAGATGAGGCAATAGGCAATAGGCAGTGGATGTTGGATGTTGGATGGGATGGTAGAAGTGGTAGAAAGGAAGAAGAAATTCTCTCTCTTTCTCTCTCCATGATTTATACGGAATGGTTGAACAGTTACAGGATTTATGACCATGATATGCTCAACACTAAGACATTCACAGCCACACAGAGTGAACTGAAAGAGACCAGACCCGTCCAGATCCAGATCGAGACTCGAGACTCAGTTTTAGAGGAGATTCTAGATTCTAGATTCTAGATTCTAAATGTACATGTACGTACATATATCTCATATGTATTCATGTGTGTGTGTGTGTGAATGTGCTTATTACGGTGTCTCTCTGTGTGACTATTCTCTGGTTCTGGTTCTGTCTCTGTCTTTATGTCTATAAACTCCTCGTTCTTCCTTTTCTTCTCACTTTCTCCAATGGATTATGGACTATGTAGTGCGTCTTCCGTTTTCTTCTCCATCTTCTGCCGAACTGCCGGTATTAGCCATGTCGGCTTCCTTCACCAACACTATAAACTTGCACTAAAAAATCCAAAATCCAAATTCAGAATTCCAAAATCCAAATCCGAATCCAAAAAATCTACGCTCACTTTCTTCTTCTTCTTCTCCTCCTCCTCTTCCTTCCACTTGCACTTCTTTTTCTGTCTCCTTTTCTCACTGTCGTCTTATAGACATCATTCATCCTCATTCTCGTCCTCCACATCAACCTCATTCTTATCATGTATATGAAGATGTATACATATTAATGTAGAGTATGAAGCATGAAAGATCCTCCTTCTTCTTCTTCTCCTGGATCTGGATTTGGATTTGGATTTGGATCTTCTCCTCCGTAATTTTTCTCCCGTCTCCAGTCTCGAGTTTCCAGCCTCCAGCCTTTGCATCCCATCTCAAATTCATCGTTTACAATCCTGCCAGAAAATAAAATATACGTTCATCTACTCCATTATAAATATATTTTATTTTTATGAGCTATAATGCACATTGAAACATTTGAGCATTTGAACATTCCAAAATTCCAACATTGAAATGTTCAAAGTAAAAGTAAAACTGTACTTTTTTCCTTTTTTTCTCTCCTCTTGTTCATTCTTCATTCTTCAATGTAGAATGTACAATCTACAATCTACATTCTACATCTCTCTCTCTTCTCTTCTCTTCTGTTTTAAGTATCCAAAGACTGTAAAGTTCTTTTGTTTCACTTGATTCACTTTATTTCTCCAGATTATATCAGATGACCATGTAATGGCCTTTCACAATTCCAACGATGAGCACTTACAATAAAATTCTCCTTTTTCTCATCCGCTCTACTTCTCATTCATTCTCCAGATTCCAGACTCAAGACTCAAGGCTCAAGTCTCAACTCTCAAGTTTGGTGAAAGGAAAAGGAGGAGAAGCAGGAAGAGGAAAAGCAAAAGTAGATAAATGTAATGTGTTTGGTGTTTGGTGTATGGAGTATGGAGTTTGGTGCTTGGTGTTTGGTGGAAATTCCTCACATCATCTTATAATCTATAAAGACATCAACAGAAAATAAAACATTGTCTATGGCTGCCCTCCACTGTGTTTATTTCCGTCATGTCCTTCCTCCGATCTCTTTTTTCACATTCTTTCACCAGCACCAGTACCAACACCAGGAATACTACATGTGCATATTTACACTCCACAACTCTATACTCTACACTATACACTCTCATGCTCTTTCCTTACTGCCTCCGGCTTATTTTACTCCCGTGGCCCGTGTTCACTATTCAGTGTGCAGTGTTCATACTCCAAAAGCGTCGTACATCCACATCTAAAACATATAAAAGATGCAAGAAATGGAAAGGATTTTTATTTTACTCCGCCGTCTTCGTTATCGTCATCATTCTATGTCTAGAACATTAAAAAATTTACAAGCTATTTGGATTTATAAGGTTTTGGATTTGAATGAAGAAGTACTCAACCAGTATTTTTTGTAATGATTATGTTTTTAGAGTGTAGAGTGTAGAGTGTAGAGAATGCACATTGTACAACGTACAGTGCACAGCATGGAAGATGGAAGATGGAAGATGGAAGATTTTCTAGTTTTCTTCCTTACTTGTGCAATCTGCATGACAGAATCAAGGAAGCCCTAAATTCTCAATTTTGATATTTCCATAATCGTACGTAATGGATAATGGATAATAGAGACTGGAGACTGGATGCTTCTTTTTTCACAACATGCATAATGTAAATAAGGAGGATGTGAACGGGAATGTAAATGTCCATATTTTTTGTCTTGAGTCTGGAGTCTAGAATCTAGAATCTAGAGTCTAGAGCCTAGAGTAGTCAGCCAATTTCTCGTTGTAATTCCAATTTGGTGACCTAAGCTGGAGAAAAGGCGGATAAAATGAATGAGATGTCATCTAATGTGTTTTATTACCGTGTAAGTTGAGGCTAAGGACGTGTGGAGAGACAGAAAGGGAAATCCTTCTTTTCCTTGTTTTTTGTCTTTGTCTTGCTTTCTTGCTTTCAGATTTGGATTCAGGTTCAGATTTTGCTGGGGTTTTTTGTCCATGTCTTTCATTTACTTTTACTTTTACTCCTGCGTTTGCACTTTAGTATTCCAGTGTTCAAGTATTCCAGTATTTCTGGTCATGTGTTGTATTGTCTGGTTTCTGCTGCTTCTTGTTCTTGTTCTTCTTTTGTAGCTGTAACTGTAGTAGATGACAAATGGTGAGGAAAGGGAATTAAACTAGGCATTATTCTAATAAAATGTTAACCATCTCCGTGATTTCACTCTTGTAATTCTAATACCTACTCCTCATTTCCACATGGCTAAAGTGCTCTGTCTGAATTGTGTGCTGTGTTTTGTATTCTGTACTTTGTACTTGGAGTAACAGGATTCCTCAGTTCTTGGCCATGTCTAGTTTCTAGTTTCTAGTGTCTAGTGTCTAGTGGATATTCGACTCATTGTGAGTCAGCAGCTCTACTCCACTTTTCTAATAACAAGAAGCTGTGATATCCCGTTTGTTGTGCTCTTCTCCGTATACTTGGTTTGCATGTATTATATCAAAGTTGTAGACTTGCTTCCCGTAGGATGTAGGATGTAGGATGTAGGCTGTGGATGTGGATGTAGAATGAAAGAGGATGGATGGATTTCCTATCTCCTGTAATGTAATGTAATGCATGTGCGTGAGTTGTGTGTCTGCTGTAGTTGGAAAAGCCATGACTTGCGTATATTTTCTCTTGCAAGGAGTAGGGACTGCCTGCATATATTTATTGTACGTCGGGAAGGGAAGAATGGGAAATTTATGACCGTTTTTATACCCTACTTTCTCCTACTTTCTCCTTCAACTTTCCACTGCGGCTTGTTCCTCGTTCCTTGTTCCTTGTTCCTATATATTATGCATACATGTTGCGTACACTGTACAGTGTACACTCACTTGTCGTGCTAAATATCCTGCGTACTTAAATTCAATGTGGTGTTTTGTGTTTTGTTTTGTTTTGTGTCCTACAGCATGGATAATGGATAATGGATAATGGATATTATATGCATACTCTCACGGTACATGTATATTTTAGCTATTGTCTCTTATGCTTATCATGTTCAGTTTCCCTTCTGTAACGTCCTCAAATATTCAATTTCACATTTTACGCTCTTTTCCTGTATGAATTATGAGTTGAAAGTCTCCCTTTGCCCTTTCTTCACCCAATATCCAATATTATAAATAAATAATACAAATATGGTTAGAAACTTTGGCTTGTTGTTTCCTCTTTTGGTTTTGCTAGACTGTTCTACCTTTAGAACCTTTAGTCTTTTCAGTTATTCTTCAAATCCTGGTAATTGAAAAATAAAATTTAAAGTGTTTAGTGTTCAGACCAGTTTCAAAATTCCAGTAAAAAATTCTATAATCAGTATTTGAGAATTGAGAATTGATACGTTAAAATTCATTGTGATTACAGGTTGATGGTATGCTACTGCTACCGCTAATTAATTTTCATTCTCTCTGGTTAATTAACTTGGCTTGGCTTTCACTCAGTTTTAATTTAATTACTGTTCAAGTAAAATTGGCTTCCTTTTGAAATACTAATAGTTAATTAGCTCATCTATATATTTTGTATTTTTTAAACTATTACAAATCCAAGGAAAGTGACGACTGACTCTTGACTCTTGACTCTGGACTTTTGACTGTTGACTTTTATAAAGCAAGAGTGTGAGTAAAAACGTGAAAGTTCGAATCAGAATCAGAACCAGTATCGGAAACTGGAACCTGGAAATTGGAATTGGAATTGGGATGAAAAATATTATGGTGTGACTTTTTTCTTCTCTGTTGTGAATATTTTGATTTTTTGGTGTTTTGATGTTTTGATGTTTTGATGCTTTGATCCCACTCATCTCTTCCCATTACCTTTTCCCACTACATTTATGCTGCTAAGAGCTGATTGTGTGCGTTGCTAGATTTTTGAGACGACCACCGTGTAAAACATTCTGTATAATGTAGAATGTAGAACGTAGAATGCAGAGACGAGGGCGATGACTGAGCACGACGAAGCTGACAATCGATGTGCAATGTACAGTAGCGCTAGAAAAAATACAAGATAATATGTATAACGTATATACAACACTGAACATAGATAAACAAGGAATAGATAAGAAAGTAGCTCGAGCTCTAGCTCTAGAGGACAAGTGTTGAGTGCCGAGTGAAGAGTGAGGAGAAAATAGGAAAAAGTGTAGATTCTCTAGTGGCAATAAAATCAAAATAAAATATCCAAGGAGCAAGAGGAAAGGAGAAAAGATAAGAAAGCGGAAAGGGAGAAAATACTGACTAGTGTGTTTGTGTGTGGTCTGGTGTTTTCTGATTCCAATAAATACAAGAGACAGCTACATATTGCTGTACAACGCACAACGCACAATTTACAGTGTGCATACAGTACATCGAGAATTGAGAGTGTAAGAGTGACCCACTAAAGAAATACAAGAAATACAAGGGGTGACCAGTGACCAAAATAATAAATAACGTATTACCTCCAGCTTTGTAAATAAACCATAAACCATGCGACCCAGAGGGAAACAAACGAATCTTTCTTCCACTTCCAACTTTTTCTCACTTTCCTTTACACCCAGATTCCCATTTCATTGTACAATATCTAGATTCTAGAATCCAGAATCCAGAATCTAGAATCTAGAGATGCGCAAATAAATTCTGTACCAGAAACACAAATACAAATGCGAATGTGAATACGAATGCGAATATACTTTTACTATTTATTCTTCTATTTTCTTGTGCCATGAGACTGAGACTGGACTGAGCTGGACTGGCGAAAGTGAGAATGTCAACGTATAAAATAAAACTGGTGTTGAACATTGAACATATGCAAGAATACACGCACAAAACTACATCCATTTCTAGTTCTACGTACTTTATTCCACTCTGTACGGTGAACTGTGAATCGTAAAAATATATGTGAGAATTGAAAAGTCTTCGACTTGTCCGTTCTCCGTTGTTCGTTGTTCCTTGCCCGTTCTGAGGGAAAAAAGTATTTGTATTTATTTTTTCTCCTTTCTATTTCTCTTACAACTAGGAAAAGTACGAATACGAATACGAGTACGAGCTGGAGAAGCTGGACTTTTGCTCTTACTCCTTGTAGATTTGTAGATTTGTAGATACTTTTGCACTGGACGCTGAATAGAGAAAGAGAAGAGCAAAAGCGAGTTGTGAATTCAGCATTCAGCATTCAGAATGTTGGATGTTGGATGTTGGATGTTGGGATTGAAATGGAATAAAATGAAAGTTTTCCTTTTTCATCCTATATGCAAAAATCCTTGTAGTTTATTGTATCGTGTATCCTACATTTCCACTTTCTCCGTCTCCTTTTCCTTCGCCTGCTTCTTCTTTCTTCGTCTGTCATTCATGGCCGAATGGTGGACATATTTATTACCTTGCTTGACCACCCAATATTCAAATTCAAATACAAATTTCTTGGATTCCGGATTCTAGATTCCAGACTTTCCAGACTCGAGACTCCAAACTAAAGACTAGAGACGCGAGATGCAAGACCAGAGACTAGAGATTCGAGATTCGAGGCGAGGGAAAGGGGAAAAAACTTTTTCCTGTAGCTTTCTCCTCTTTTCTCTTGTTACTCTTTCTCTCTCCATTCTCCATCCATATTAAAAATACCATCTGTCTGACCCACATTACCAATACAAATCCCCATTCCTTTACATTTCCCAAGCGGTCGATGGTTGATGGTGGACGGTCGAAAATTGCGCTGCATCCGAATCCGAATCGCATTGTAAATTGTAGTAGAAATACGAGGAAAAAATGTTTTGAATTTCCATCAACCATCAACTATCAACTATCAACTCATAAGCATATCGATTCTTGTATTTGTATTTGTATTGCAAATTGATATAAATGTAGATACTTTTTGCCTCGCTCAAGAATCAAGACTCAAGGCTCAAGAATCTAGAAAGTTCAAAGTCAAACTTTTCCTCCTTTTTTCTTTCTTTTTTTTACCGACCTTTCCAATTTCCAATCTTGCCAACGTTTGGAATTGGGTGTAAAGTGTAAATTGGTACTGCTGTTGGTTTGGAAGTCGGATGTACATTTCTTTCATAAATAAATAATGGGTAACTCTAGAACCCAGAATCTAGAATGTGGAGAGAATCGTGATAGAATTTAAACTGTTTTGTTTTCTATCTTATTTGTTCAGCTCAAAGGTTTTATAGCTCATTTGTACACGTGGATCGGTTTTGAGATTTGAGACCTGAGATTTGGGTGGTTGACAACTACCTACTTACTACATGTTACATGTTCCAGGTTCCAGGTTTTGCATGTAGACATAGAGGCCAACGAGGGTCATCCTCTCTTGTACCTTTAAATAAATTAGACGAGTGATATTGTGCCGAGAAGTAGCTACAACAAAACTCAAAACTCAAAACTAAAACGACTCCTAGGTACCCGCAACTTTAAGTTTACCGTTAAAGGTACAGCGACCTCGTGTTAAATTAGAAGATGAAGACACGTGCAAAATTCTTTGCTTTATCATGTAAAGGTACACGGTATACTGTAAACTGTACAGTTTATAAAACCACACGATCCCGTGCATTTGTTTGTACATATGTAAAATGTACAATGCACACTTTTCTTTCTAGTGTAGTTAGACACAGAAATTCGGAAGAGCACATGAGCTCTTTTAGAGGTGGGTGGTCTACAGTCTACAGTAAAATCAATGTGATGCAATGCAGTCAACAGTCAGGTACAACTTGAGGACGCTTGAAGACTGCATACTGGCATACTGATATTTCAAGTCAAAAGTCAACGGAAGAAGAGGACAAAACCTCCTGGGTAATTTTAGTTGCGGACAAGAAATCGATCTGTTCAAGAATTAAACTACCTACGTCTTTCACCACTACATACTCCTATCAGTAAATGACTTTGGGTTTCGGATGTTCGATGTCCTTCTACTTTCTACTCTTCTCTTTGTATCCTAATCCGTTCCCGTCCTTTCTCAATGTTCACTCTCTACTGTCCACATTTTAATTCTTGTCAGCATCGAAAGTTGAAAGTCGAAAGGAAACGTCACTTTCATCATGCACTATTTTTGTCAAGGTTTTATGGCACCATTTGTGTACACACTAGACACTAGACACTCGTGAACAATTGACTGTAAATTGTGAAGAAAGTGGGTGCAGAGTGTAAATAATGGAGTGAAAGAGAAAGAGGATAGCCATTGACTCTGACTTTGACTTTGACTCAACTAAATACAATAGACGTGGCAGATTGGAGATTGGAGATAGTGACAAGTTGGTAAGGAAACGACCAGAAGTGGGAGAAGAGAGAAAGAAAGGAGTCCATAGTCTATATGCTTGAGCGTGTAGTGTCCACAGCACAGCCTCATATAGCATCGTAGTACAGTTGTTCAATATGTATTAGTTTCAAAGAGAAAGTTGAAGTTGAAGATGAAGTCGACGTGAAAGAATTTATTCTCTTGGTTTGGATTTGGATACATATGTAAATGCAAGTGTGTGTGTGTGTTAACGGTTTTGTGTTTTGTGTTTTGTGTTTATATAGAGAATAGAGAAGGTGGAAGAGAAAGAGAAGGAGAGGGGGAAGAAGGAGAATGGGAGGAAATGTCACAAAATGTAAAGCATGTCTTTGGCTGACTTATAACTGCCGTTCCCGGTTTCCCAGCTCCAGGTTCCAGGTATGTGGTGAACCTCGGTGCATAGAAATTGTTTGATTATGCTCCAACGAGCGTCTGATAAGACTTCACATAAATAGTCAAAGACTTGAAGACTCAAAGACTCGACGACTCGAAGACTCAAAGCGGAATAAAACTCACCGCACTGATGCATTGATACATCTACCATCTACTCCTTGCTCTTTATATCTGTAGACCATCTACAAGCTACATCCTATATGCATGCATTCATCCGTCTTTCTCTTCTCTACACACAGTATATACGGTATACTCTATACTCTATAGGCATATCATGTGTTTGTATAATATTTGTCTTATGTTTGCTGTTGTGTACTATTGAGCTGCACTTTATTCACCATAACAGTGTCCACTAGGGTGGTCCATTATGAGCAAATGTTCGAAAAGTCAATGGGCCATTGTCTCAAATGAAAGACCTACCTATGTA
>JAQGBH010005018.1:0-15299 GCA_034698265.1 Sminthurinus aureus
AAAAACGTTTTAAAGGGGTTAAATTTGTGTTCGCCACAGTTACCTCAAAACCACAGATCCCCCAGTTAACCCTACATATAACATAATATACAATATACATATATGTATAATGTAAAGTCTCGCGCATACTGAGTTTTTCTTTGTTAGTTTACATGTTTTGTAGTATCACAAATGGCTATTCTTGTATAGATATGCATACAGCATGCCTGTCTACCGTCTAATATCTAGTATCTAGCATCTAGTACTGTCTACAGCTACCTGCTTGACTTTTGATGACTTGGTGAATCAATGATTGAGTGGAAAGTGGTGCATGACAAAAGGATACTTGCTGGGCAAAAACCAAAAACAAACACTAATGTAATTGTACTTTATATTCATAGCTTGAGCTTGAAATATACAACACATAAAAATACCCTCGTCAGTTTTTGCGTAGTGAGAACTTAGAAGTATGCCAAAAGCATTTTAAACCCTTACTTTTAATTTTTAAGACATAAAAGGTGTAAGGTATAAAAGACAAAAAAATAAAGAGATTTCATTGAACAAAGCTGCCTTGGCTCCTTTTAGCAATTAACACATAGTTGCAGTAAAGTCAAAAGTCAAGTTCAAAGAAAGCTAAAGAAGTGAGAAATGTTTTGTGCGTTCATGTAGCTGTGTAATTAGTTTGTAGTTTGATACAAAAAACTGAAAGTGTACAGAACACAAATTATAAAAAGGAGATGAATTGGATGACATTAAATGTATATTAAACATCGTACATGCATGTATGTACTAGGAGAGACATGGTAAAATAAAAATGAAACTAACGCTTGGCTATTGATAAAATATTATGTTAAAGATATACGTAAACGTGTTTCATGCGATGTGTAACTGGTACACTAGATGCTAGATACTAGACTTCGTAAAAAATGAATGAATGAATGGTTTAATTTATTTATATGACTAAATATTAAATATGACACATGGATGAAAGAAAAGAAAAACTTTTACTGAAGACGAGTGCTGGCTGTAACAGTGAACAGTGACAAAAAGACAATTATTCAGTTCCTGTACCAATGACAATGCGTTATATTTTACACATATCATACCGATATTAAATATCGTGCAGAGTGTAGAGTGTGTGTAGGGGAACCAGGTCAATCCTGTAAGAAAACTGATATAAGTACATTTAAAATTCTCCAATTCATTCTTCTCTGAAGAAACCTGAGGCTATTTTTGTACACATTATAGAATAATAATACACAAGACACACACTTGACTTCTTGTACACTTCTTTGAAAAAAGGACAGGGTTGTTTTTATTACCAGTTCAAGCACTAGAAAAACATCACAAAATGACTCGAGAAATTTTTTTGTTGATAATAAATAATAATAGAACTTGGCATGTCCCCTTCAAAGCGATTAATGCATGCATTAATACCAAAATCCATTCATTTGACAATTAACAATTACCATAAGATTAAACATGATTGGATTGAATCGTACCATACATGATGTATTCTTGTATGCCAAAAATCAGATCCAATTTACCATTTATAATACCCTTTTATCATTGATCCGGTATGAGTAGAATTTTTTTTTCGTGTTTATCGTTTATCTACTCTCTTTTGTGCATTGTAGTTTGTAGTACATAAGCTCACATTTCTTTGTGCAGTTTTACACCGTGCATGCATGTGTACGATGTAAACATCTGACGATATTTACATTGGGGGTGATACTGGAACAAATACAAATACTTTTATGCATCATTTTATTATAAATTGCCATTGTACATTGTGGTATTATTAAATATTTAAGTACACATCTAAAGGACAGTAAAAAAAAGTAAAAGTCAAGAATGAAAATTTTCATACTGTCGTTGTATTTATTTTCACCAGCTCTTGTACTTTCAAGTTTCAAAATGTTTTGACAAACTACTCATAACGTATAACTCTTAACTTCATTGAAATGTAAAAAGTTTCATGTCTTCTATTTGGTTTTGAGTTTTGATCGATGGGTGACCAGAGAATGGTGGTGAAGGTGAGCATCAAGCATGGAAAATGAGCAATCACTTGTATAAAAATTGTGTATGCCCTCAGAGTTCAAATATGAATAATAAAAATAACAATATGGCAAGAAATATGATGAAGAGCTATTTGTATTGCATATTGTACAACTACATACAAAAGTATGCAAAAGATTTGTATAACTCTCTCTCTCTCTCTTCCTCCCTATATCTCGCTTTCCTTCTCTCCGTTCTTTTTTCAGTGACGACTTAATAAAATTTAAATGTCATCCATATAAAAACGTGAGTCATTTGAAACTCAACTTCTTTTGAGCTGACTGCTGCTAAATGACATACCTTTACGTACACAAATAAGATTAACCAAGCCAAACCAAGCCAATTCAAACAACAAATTGAGAGTAAAGGTACAAGTGACAGTGTAACCAGTAACAAAATTAAGTCTACATTCTTTACATACGTAAAAGTGCTTCCATCAAAAATTTTAGTTTTGACATTTGTAGTTTACAGTTTACAGCAACATACATTTTAAGTGTATTTTTTATAATGCATGTTTGTGCAGACAACTGACAAGGTCAATATTCAATATTTTTCAGTGAAAACTTAAATTAAGAGCCAAAAAAAACAATTAAAACAACTAGTGATTAGTATAAAATCTGTTAGATTGAAGACTCGATAAATATCATAGTTGAAAAACAAAATGAAAAATTGCGAAACTTATTTCTCAATCCTGGAACCACTACCAAGGGAAAATGGTACATGGTCAAGAAGTGGCATTGGATTTTTGTTTGTTTTCCTTACAATTGTGATACTTTTTTCCTGTATGGTCTCATATGTTACAGCGGCGTCTATAGAAAGTAAGTTGATACATTTGGTTTATGACATCGTCTGTTCAATGACTAAAACCGATAATGTGCTCTATTGTTAGTTTGATAACCACTTTTTTTTTATTCTAGCTGATGATTATGGACACGTTGATGGTACTTCTTCTAGGATCCTGTCAAATTTAAAATCCCGTCAAAAGCGATTCATTCTTCATTTCCGAATGAAAGATGAATCAAAACCTGTAGGACACTTCCGAATCTCAATGTTTCCCTCCGTACTCACCAGTATGATGAAAAATATACCTTCGATGATTCGAAGGAATTTCCTCTTTGGTGCCGGTTCTAATGCAGAAGAACAAAACGCAAATATGTAAATAGATCTAAAATCTAAACCCAAACTATTGTTATTTGTTTTTACTTATTAGTCTTGTATCTTTATATTATTATTTATCGATGTGAAATGTGATATGTACATCACAAATTTTCTATTGAATGACCACTAATTATTAAAGTCGGATTATTGTGGATTTATGTACATTTTGTTATCGTTTTTTTTTCTCCTTGTTCTGTCTACTACTTGTAAATGTCATGCGTTAGTTATTTGTAAATAAAAACAAACAAACAAGTGTTTTTTTTTAATGTTGTAAAAGGCCCTGGTTTTCTATGTTGAGGTTTGTCATCATGTATACAATGTACGATGAAAAGAAAACTTTCATTCTCATCCTGGAAAGAATCACACAATGCATACTTTATCTTTTTTTAGTCTATTGCTGTATCATATAGATCTGACATTCGGTTGTCTGTGTACAATATAAAGTACACGGCCTATTCAAATACGCTTTACAAATAGTTCAGAAACAGTTAGTATTCAGTCAATTGAATTGTTTCATTTTCATCAAAGTCTCTCAAGAGTATAAGCTTACAGACTACCTACACTTAAACTTGCGAGTCGATTATATGAAGCTTCACATTGCAGACTTCAGAACCCAGCAGTAACATCCTCACATCTAGAAAAGTAAAACATATGTACAATGTGTATATCCCCATTACTATTTAAATACATATATACCACATGGATATGTGGTAGATGGCAGATAGAAAAATGTGTATAACTGTTGAATACACAGCTAACTATGCACACTTCATATATACACTAAATGTGTAGATTTACTGTACAGGAGGAAATTCCCGTTAATACCGACATGTAAAGCTTCTCAATGCTGCAGGGTATCTGTACTGATGAAAAGAACAACCTGTTGTGTGAGAGAGGGAATAGGGAATCATCCAACCTTTCATTTTATTTGGTAAAATAAAACATACGAAGAAGAGTTCATCACGTCAAAATAAAAGTCTGTGTGAGTGACAAAAAATAGTGTAAATAAGTACAATAATATCAAAACGTGTATTGTCAGCTATAAATTTCATTAATAGTCATTGTGCTTGTGGACGTTATAATCATTTAGATAGATTTGAGATTTGGATTCAGTTCATATAATACATGTAATATCATAATAAAATAGAATATGTATATCATCGGCTACTGCAGAGAGGAATAGCAATGTCAAAAAACGAGATTCATTGTTCTGTCTCCAGTAGTTTTCATTTAGTTGTGAATTACAATAATAGTTATATACACTAGACTAGTGTCACTAGTTGTATTATGCCATGTTGTGCATACGATTGTGTATGAAGTATGAATAATGAAATTGGTCAGATATATACGTATACTGAATTGTAACTGAATTGAATTTACAGCATTTGCACAAAATGTATGTGTAAATAACATAAATAATTACTGAGTTAGATCTCATGTACAGAATTATAGAACTTACTTACTCATGTTGTGTACATTTAACTTGTAACAAAAATACACGTGAACAAATCTATAATCTATATATTAGCAACTGGGAAGAACAAAAGTAAACAAAATTTTAGCCTTGTAATATATTATACGACATGGTTAAAATTTAAAACAGTATAACAAACCAAGAACGAATTTTCAAAGTGTTTTGATAAAATATTCAACATTTAAAATCCACAATCACAAAACAATTTCTTCACTATTGTCGTGTTCCAATATCTCATTTAAATTTCAAGGGGAAAAATGAAGTTTTCGACTAATTGCTCAACAGTACTCCTAGTCCTTTGTTTGTCTGTAATAGACTGGAATGTTTTTAGTGATACTAGTGAAAGACAAGCACTCGCATTTAATTTGAATGACTTTTTATTGAATGATTTGGGTGAGCTTTTTTCAATGATAAACAACATGGAACTGTCTACCCCTTCCCTAACAAAAATATTCAAGCGTTTGGTGAAACGATGCAAGAAAAACAATGTCCAACTAGATCTCACAGCTATTGTAAGTCGATATTTTTTGATTTGAGCACATGTGACTATATTATTATTACCAACTATTATTTTAAGACATGTAGATAGATGAGCTAAGGATACGACTGTAAAATTAACCAATTAATCAAACTATATACATTATCATTACAGGTAAATTCCTACGTATGCTTAGGTGCCATTGACAACTCTGGATCTAAGGCTGCCGATCCCGATTCATTTTTTGATAAAATTTGTACAAAATTTCCGGAGACACAAGAATGTGTAAACCCTTTATTGAATCAATTGGAAAGGTGTTTTTCGTCTGAAATGTTCCAACTTGAAGGGGTCTTTATGGAAATAGTCAAACTGATAAAAGAACCAATGTGTTCAGATGATATTCTGACGACTGGATTTTTTGACAGTAAGGATATTAGAAATACTACATGTACAAAATTAAAATCAATAATAGTTAGCATCCCACAAATAAATGAATGAAATAAATTCAAAACTTATTTTTCAATCCTAACTACTAACATGTATACATAATATATTTTGGTATCATTTTAAAGCCATACTAATAGACGGACCAATTACCATGACTTGTTTATTGAACCATACCAATGTGATAATCAGTGATTCAGTAGAATGTTTTGGAAGAACGTCAAGCTCATCGAAACTTAGTGATACTAGCAATAATATTACAGAAAGCAAAGAGGACAAAGAGGACTCACAAGGAATTTGCCAGTAAGCAAACAATATACAATTTATATAGTATTTCATCATCTCAGTTTTATTTATTATTTAAGAACGCTTTTATGAAATGTAAAATTCTGGTTTAATGTATTTTTTATAATAGCACTTTTTAGCAAAACACTGCTATCCACAATATTATTTGTTTAAAGTTAAATTTTCATTTAAAACAGTCATGAGAATATTATAAAATATATACCATAAAATTACATTTTTTCTTTGTTTCCCTTTTTGTAATTTTGTAGAAATTTCGATGCCTATTTGGATTGCTTTATTAAATCGTTGGACATTTGTAATGACAGAAGAGTTGAAAAATTAGTTTATAATATTTTGGAAAATATGGGGTTTAAGAAAATTATTTCCAAATATATTATTAAGTGTCCTTCGTAAAATGCTGAGATGTAAATTATTTTAAAGAAGGAAAACCTTTTTTTGACACTCTGATATTTGACAATGTAACGCACAACCTTGAAAAAAAAACTACAAATTAAATTCAACCAACAGAATATATTATGAAGACTGGAGCTTTCAATTTTACAAATAAAAATATTATACCAATGTTTAAATCTCTTTTAAAAATATTTTATACAAAATTAAAGGAGAGTATCTCAAACATTATTTAAAATACGTAGAAATATCTATTGAGATAGTACATACGTACATAGGTACAGTATGCAATAAATAACAATATATTATAATGGAAATAAAACATCACAACAGGACCAATCATTGTTTTTTTTTTTGCTTTGCTTCAAAACACGCTGGCCATAGTTTATCAATAATATTTGCATACATATAGATATATATATATATATATTATCTGCTATATGGTAAAATCAGTTCAGCAAGAAATGCATAATAAAAAATAACAATACAACATATACCTGGTTTCTTATATTTTTCAGGTAAATATTCGATGAGGAATCTGGACAGTATATTCAAATTTTATCAAATATATAATTTGTTCCGTAATCGCGTTGCGTATTACATTTACATGTACCTATTATACATGTTGAGTAATATCATTGACACTTTTATAAATCATTTAAAAATCTTTCAAAAAGGTTTCTAAGCCAGAGTACATATTATTTCATGTATTTCAAGTATAGCTTTAGGAAGAAAACAAACGTCTTGTACCAAAATGAATTCTTTTCTCATTTCAAAAAAAAAACTACATGTATAACAACAACGCTAAACAGTAAAAATAGACTTACTTGTAAGCATATATTACAGCTATAACTCATCTTTGAGGCGATCTTTGGAAACAAGATATTTAACTAATCCTTCTACTCGTTTACAACCCGTTGAAGAGTACTTTTTAATATCGGAAGGCCAATACGTTATGCTATCTGCAACCTCCCTATAAAATACAGATTTTAATAAAGAATATTGCATTGTAGGTAATAGGTATATTGTCTACGATGTACAAAAATGTTAGCATATTATTCATGAATTGAGAAAAATATCAAATTAATAGCATTTTAGGACAATTAGGACAATTACTTACTCAGGATCAATAGCAACATCCCATCGTTTTATTTCAACTTTGGCACATTCAATAATATGTTGACGTTCCATAGGAAGAAAAGGAATGAAAAAATCAACTAGAACTCTTTCAATAATTCTAGTCTTGCTGAACCCGCTCCCTAAAATCAGTAAAATGGAACAACAAAAAAACAAAAGCCACATGTTTTATCAAGCGGAGTAATAAGTATTCAATTGACTACAAATTTAACATACAATAATATTATTATTATACAATGTTATGTCAATTTCATAGTAGACAGCATGTACTCACGTTTGGAATTGAATGCTTCTTTAGACACAGCGTCTTCAAAATCCTGAAAAGACAAGTCTTCTCTTCTTCTTCCATCCATCCATGCTTTTAATGAAGTTGCTGTAATTTCATTTGATCCAACATTACTTAAAAATATATAAATAGCTTTCTTATGATTAATGTCTCGAACAGAATTTAGTCGATCAAGAAACGCAACAAGAGCATCAAATAAGGTTGGCGGCGTGATATCCACTTCATCAAATATTATAATAGATCGTTCACAACTCTTTAAAGTGCTTCGGATGTCACTTTGAATCCAGTCCTACAAAATACAGATAACAAAGAAAAAACAGTAACAAAGAAATGAATCAGAACTCAGAAAGCATTTTACATATAGTATGTGTAATGAATGTGGTGCATAATATTACACATTACAGAAATATTGTAACACGAAGAAATGAGAGGTGACTTATTTGTGGCATAATAAACTACTACTACTTACATATTTAATACAATGTGTATTATGTATTATGTACTATATAATAGTTGTTTTGTTCACCTTATATTCCATGACTTGGGTCTCATCTGGGAAATGAAAGGAAGCTGTGTAAACTCTCACATAATTACTTTCAAGTCCTTTTTGATATAATGCTTTAACTATCAGTTCTGCTAAATAAGTTTTTCCCGAGCCGGCCCAACCATGAAAACTTAGAACAAGTGGTTTACTCGGATTTTCATCTCGAAGATGAGCATCCAAAGCTGTTAAAGTAGTTTCAACTGCAATGTGTTGTCCAAAAAATCCCTCTTTCAGTGTTTTCCTCAAGTCTGTATATATTTCAGCATGATTGAAAAACAATGATTAATCAGAATTCTAAATTCTATTACTATATTTAGCACTATATTTTATAATACACAAATCTTGAACGAATAACATTGTGTGTTTCAAAATGTTTACCTGACACTGCTCTATCAATATTTATATAAGGTTTCCGGCAACATTCAGACATGAGAGAACAAGCACTGTCAGCCACAAATTCATACGATCTTCCAGCGAGATCTCGAAGACCAGCTTGCGTTACTTGTGGTAGAGAGAAACAAAGGGTTATAGTAAAAATACATACAAATATTCTTCTTTTATACCGGCTTTCTAATAGTAAATCTCCACGATTTAGACTTGATATTAGCTTCATACTTGGAACGTAGTATTTTATATTTTCTATGTACTTAAGTAATTTCACCACTTAAACACTTTTAACAAAACTTTACAACTTTCACTATAACTCACAACCAAATACTTTCACCTCGTATTCACGTATAATAATTTAACTAATACCCTTACAACTTACAATCTATCTTCATCATCCAACTGTAAACTACATACATACACTCTAATACTCTAATATTCTAATATTATTATCAACTAACTACATAATCTGATATACTTAAGGATATAGGATATAAATGACACACAGTCCTATTTTTCATCATATCAAAATATGATTATTGTACATTAACAGTTTTTCAATTTAATTTTTCATTTTAAAAACGATTTTCAAAGCTCGACAGATTCCTAAAAACTAAATAACAAAGACCACATCATAGTGTACTTTTTTAATTACTACAAGTAAACTGACTTAGTCTGATAAAATAAAGTTATCACTAAACACTATTAAACCTAATGTCACTAATTGACACTTGACACATTTTTTTTATAAAACAAAAAATCCAACACTTCAAAAACTTCAGATTCGTGGACCGTCCGAGATTTAAAAAATACCAAAGGCGCTCTAGACTCTAGACTCTCATGTGTAAAAAAAATTCTGATTGATCAAACAAACTCATTTAATTATGTAATGATAGTTTAAGAAGTATATTATTACTATGTGCAGTTTCTTTTGATACCAAAGATAAAGGACGTTCGGATAACACAACATTGATTAAAAGGTAATAAAATTATAATTTTTGTATGATAAATAATGTTTAATGTTTATTCTCGGATCGGATGTGAGCTTCCAAATATCCAAATATAGCTCATCTCGGTTTCACTATAAAAAGTTGTCTATTTTTGTTCTAATATTTAGTATTTTGTGTTTGATTGAATATGTGTTATGCTTGATTTTTGAAATTAACAATCAGTTTGAAACGTATCGAGACAGAGAGTGTGTTTGATGTTTGTTGTTCTATTGTTAATTTAATAGTGTGAGTATGTATTTTCATGGTTTATTTTTCGGTATTTTTTTTTTTACTACACATAGTGTATAGTGTGTGTAGTGTATAGCGTACATATTACACTATAGTGCATAAAATATATTGAACACCTACACACTATAATTACAAACACATGTGTGCATAACTGTACTTTTTTTTACTTCCTCTTGCAAATATCATGTCTTATAATATGTATAATACATTATTATGTCTGTCTTTATATTTTTACAGCAACAAAATGTCTAATAATAATACAGAAAATATCGAGGAGAGTGAAAATGAAGTAAATGATGAAATTGGAGAAGAAGAAGAAGAAAATCATTCTACTACATCATCATCAACTAAAAGAGGTTCAAAATCTCCATCATTAAAGAGAAGATTAAGAAATAGTCAAGAACGAACAATTATTAATAATAGATTAGAAGACTTTGGTGGTGGTAGTAGTAGTAGTACTACGCCAAGTAAAAGTATCAGTACTAATAATAAAAGTAGTCCAAAAGCAACTACGAGCAGAACAACAAGGAAAGAATCAACCACTATTATCAAAAGAGTTGAAGTTGAAACTCAAGAAGAATATGACAGAGATGCGTTGGATGGAGAAAGACGGGGACAAGAAAGAGAAGAACAAGAGGAGCTAGTAGTAGTACAAAGACGTGAATGGATTTCGGAAAATAATATTATTTGTCGTTTCTTCCGTCAACTGTTAGATAGTTGGCATTATATTGCTTTTGGATTAGCATTTATTGTTGTATTTACCATTTTTGCCAAAGCAAATTGGGAAGATGTGCCTTCTAATGGTGTTAAAAAGCAGAGCACTGTTAGTCCTGGAATTACTTCTTGGTTGGATGGACAAACGCAATTTAAAGAATCAATCAAGATTTTACAAAAGAAATATCCTTCACAACCATCAAATACTTGGATTCAAATCTATTCTGCAATAACTTCAACAATGACTGAAGAAAAACCAAAACAACCATCATCAATCGTACTTCTTACTCATCCGTCAGTAAATACTGAATTTGCATCATGTCTTTCTCGTGAGATTGCTGTTAATACCCATTCAGTATTTTATAATATTACTGGTCAACAATACACTCGAAAAATTCGAGAAATTAACCAGGATTATTTGAATAGTAAAGGAACTATAACTGAAATTCATGATGATCTCAAGACTTATTTAAATAATGGAAAAGTTGTTATTATTCAAGATATTGAAAAAGTTAATAAGCCAGAACATTTATATATCTTTCATGCATTTTGTGACAATTCTGCTGCACCTGACAAACGAGCTACCTTTATTTTTATTGTGCCTGTCCCTCAGAGTATTTTAGATGAATTTGAATGGAAAGAAGAAAATAGTGCAACCATTTCACAGGAAATATTTACTTCTGCTTGGACTTCATTAAGTCCAGACAAAAGACCTGCACTTATTGCTCGTGTCGCTGCAACAGTTTTACTGATTCAACCAGGAGACACATGTCATAAAAGCAGTGGTAACGAGAATAATAATAATAATAATATTCCAAGAGAGCTTTGAATTTTTGAACTGATCCTTTGTTTGTTTGTTTTTTTGTAAATTGTACTGAATAATATAATATTATTATGTATTAACATTAAACTTTCGATTATCGATTAAAATATTCAATTTATCCTGAATCCTGAGTACTACTAAACATACTATGTGTACGCGCAATTAAAAATGTTTCTAATAATCTACAATAATATCATAATATTAAATGAACAGTGAGACTATTATACCTAGTATAATATATAATAATATATTAGATAACGCATGTTGACGTTATATAGTATAAAAAAATTAATTTTAGAACCGCAGTTAAACTTTAAATTTTTCCCAGTGAAAAAAAAGTTATGGTAAAAATTTAAGTATTATTATACTCTAATAATATTGTGTTTCCGCCTCCATTTATATATCAAATTGTTATCAATATGTTTTCTTTCCATGAAATTTCATTAAGAAGGCAAGACGAACACAACGTTACGTAAATAAATAATGTTAGGAAACGGTATAATATTATTATAGTAGTAATCCTACAATAGATATATTATGTATTCCGTGTCATACATAATCCATTATACCTTCGAACATTATTCTTACTAAATGTATAATGTTCCCATCATATTTTTGTTTGTTATTGTTCAATTATTTTGTAATCACAGTTTCTCATGTTTTCCAAATCAAACATCATTAAACCTTAAAATAACTTACGTGTATATGTACTATGTACATCTTATGTAAAAACGAGTTTTTGAACACTATAATTATATATAACACCAGTTATATGAACACATAATATATAATATTATTATGTTTAAAACGTTTATAACTCGTCATTAATAGTTTAAAACGTTATTATTTTGGTAAAAAACTTATACATTGAAATTTTGAAGTTTTACATGAATAAACAAGTACATGAAAAGAAAACGTAATAATTTCGAACACTATTAGCTGTTTCAGTCTTAAACTGTTAACACTTTATTATACCTAAATTCATCATTCGCAGCTCTATATATTGTAATTCCCATACTTATACACATATCAACTGGTTTTTAACATAAAAGCAATAATATAACGTGGTTATTTATATTTTACATACTTCAATGTACATAATATACATTTACTACATTGCATTGTAAAAATGTACAAGATAATAATATAAAAATTATCAAACATTTTTGTATAATTCTTTCATGATCCATAAAAATATATTATATATACATAATATAGGCATAATATATACAAGTATAAAAACATTCACAAATACTTTTGGTAGATTTTTTGTTTCCTGTTGTTTCTTATTTTTTTATACAGATTTTTAAATATACTACAAATATTAGAGGTTGTTAATGATAATGTATAGAGTAGTATAAAGTGCTATCGTATAGTAATCAGTAATAGTAACAATATTATATTATTGTATAGTATATTGTATATTATTGTTTTACTAGTATTCTACCCAGTGTCACAAAAGATTGTTTTACATAAAAATCAACATAAATTATATTTTATGAAATACTGACTTTTGAGTTTTGAGTAGAAATGATTTCAATTAAAATTAGAACAGACTTTTCTATGTCAAATTTAATGCCTTCAATTTAAATGTAAAATCACACATAGCAAGACATTTTCACATGTCAAAAAACGTTCAATCACTTTTAACAGTCATTGTTATTTCTACCATAAAAAATTGATACAGGCTGTTTTCACATCAAATAATATGAATTACAATATGATACAATTTTCGGAAACTCTGTGTAGTAGTAGTGTCTGATATAGAATTAAGTAGGTAAAAGTAATCAATACTTTCTCAATTATAAAATTCCAAAAATGTTTTTCATACACATTCATATATTTAACTGTATTGAATTCTTAACGATATTACAAATAGTATGAATACTAATCATAATTATTATATTATTATTATGTTATTACTTCAGGATATATACTAATGGGTAAAAAAAACAGAACATATTATATGCGTAAAAAATCAAGAAGTGCATATATTGAACATTCAGTATTTTATTATTGTATATTATTATATTATACTATTAGTTACACTATTGTATGACGTATGACTTTTGTATTATATTATCATAATTTAAAAACATGGTACATAATATATCCTATATTCTATGTAGTTTAATATCAGGCGTCTCGTGTAGTTACTTCGTGTGTATAAATGTTTAACTAATTTACTATTATCAAAAGATTTATTACAACTCACAACTAGTACTCATCATCATCTGCACCCGAGCTACCTGGATTTGCTGGATTATGTGAGGCCATTTGTGCAGCAAATTGCATCATTTGCCATTCATGTTGTTCAGCTTGAGCTTGTTCTTCTCGAGCTTTTGCAAATAATTCTTGTTGTTGACGAAGTAATTCTTCTTCTGGAATTCCTAAATGTTCTAATCGAGTTGACTGTCTTCTTCTCTTGGCTGCAACTTGTTTACAATCCTCTACTACCTCTTGAGCCGCTATAAAATAAAACAATGATTGGTTTTTACTTATTTGTATATTATATAAGATATAATAATATAAGCTTCCTTTCTTGTTTTGACGCTTCTATTGTAGTTTGTATTGTGAAAATAAACCATAATACACGGTAGTATTCCAAATATTATGTATATATACATAATAAGTTTCCCAAACAAAACAGAATATTTTACCTTGTCGAAAATCTCCAAATCCGAGCTTGTCCAATGCTGCAATATAAAAAAAATGAAAAGAACTTTAGATAAACCACACACATTATGTAAAACGAAATAACTTTACAACAAAATAATGAACCAGTTCAATTATTTAGTCTGATCCGAGAGGGAAATGAAACCAAACTCCCATACTATTACATATTGATCTAAATATAAATTATTCATTAAAAAAAATAACCTTGTAAAACGTGTTCTGGCGATATAGTTTTTTTGGTTTGTTGATTACAAATTTCATTGGCTTCTGATGAAATTAGATGAATAAATTCAGTACAACAATTAAGAATGAGTTCACGAGAATCATTTGCAACTCGGATTGAGGGTAGAATCTCTTTGATCATCTTGTTCATCGCAGCTCTTGGAATCGTCAAGTCCTCTTCCGTTTCTGCCATGATTTTAATTTAATTATTACCCACACTATAAACACAATCAATGACTAAAAATTAAAATTAAAAAATAATCACACACAATTCTCAAAAATTTTCATTTCAGATCCTCGAGGTGAAAAAACGAGGATTTCAGCTACTTGTTCAAATCTTTACTCATACGGAAATTGTGCACATTTGTGACAGACTCTCGCTCTACATTTTACACTGCTTGTAAACCAAACTCTGGAAACTCTGAAAATTACTCAGTGACGCATGAAAATGTGTGTATAACAATGTTATTTTTACCAATGCTCAACTAGTATAGGAGCTGTGTCAATCAGAGAATCATATGAAATTTCAATATTCGTAATACTATCATTGCGTTTCTTTATTATATTATTACTACTTACTACATAATATTTCATGCTAAATAATATGCTATAAGTTTTTGTCTTTGTAAACAACTTGTCATTTTTTATTCTGTGTTTTTTGGCACAAGAAAATAATTGAAATAACATGAGAAAAACATGAACTCTTATATAATATATTAATAATAGTATAGTACAGTATATAATAATATTTACAGTATATAATTATGTGTAATGTGTACTTACTGGTTATATTGTTATACTTACATATTAGTACTTTCAAACAAATGTCCATGTTATTGTAAGATTATTTTATTAGCAATATTTTTTTCAAAATATTTATAACAGTATAAAAAAATAACTAATGTTTAGTAAATAAGCTGATACGTAATCCGTACGTACTCAAGTGAAAAATGTACTAAAAAACTACTGATATACATGCAGCATA
>JAQGBH010005019.1:0-15294 GCA_034698265.1 Sminthurinus aureus
TAAAAAATTTAGGGATTAAAAATTCGGGAATATGACGTTCGGGAATAAAATTTTTCGGGATTATGATATAATACGATTAAGCACTATGTAGGACGTACTCAACTTTCAACTCTCAACACTCAATACGGAATGATGATGAATTGATGAATGATTGACCAACAAGCAATAGCAATAAAATATACAGATCATAAATTACAAATTATAATGAACTGCAACAAAGTTTTGGTGTTCTCTCTAATGGTGAATTTTGGTGAAAGTGCAGGAGTTGTAGATATTAGATATTAGATACACAGTAAAATTCGAACCACTTTTAAAGTTAAATATACTACAAATAAATACTTGAATAAAAGAAGGTTGAAATATTAAAATAATAAAGAATAATGAAGCACAAAACCGAATTTTACCCTTTGTAAAAAGTTGTACGGTGGACTGTCAGTCAAAAAGTATTAAAAATATGTATTATATGTATATGTGTGTACTCTCTGTTTATCTAAAGATAAAAGATATAATATATTGAGTATTGAGCAATCATTATTGTAAACTTGTATGCATGATATATTTTATTTAAAGATGTTGTTTAATGAAAAGGAACAGCAATAAAAAATAAATAACATGGGGACGTTTGAGTAAAACAGTTTCTATTTCTAAGTATAAAAATACATGCGTGGATATTTACATGTACAAATTAAACTTAATAACATCCGTTTTCAAGTGCAATTATTATTTTACAAAAAATAAGCATTTGAACTTATATTATGTAAATAATGTACAATGTATATGTATTAAGATTTAAATTAAACAAGTGAAAGGAGATCTTGCACACCAAAATTTTAATTAGTTTTACCTTTTGTTTTCGTATTTCGTACATCTATCGTAAAATGTAAAACAGACAACAGAAATAACCTTCTTCAATGGAATGTGAAGTGTTATTTACGTTGACTTTACCCTTTTATCTATTATCTATGTCTCATGTTCCCCATGATTAAGACATCTTTGTATCTTGTATCCTGTTGAGATTGATTATGAGATTCGATAAATGTCGTTTATTTTTTTCGGATGAAAAACGTTGTTTCTTGTCTAAGTACTGGCTACTGGAAAATTGACACAAAAATACAATATTATACTGATAAAGGTAAAACGTTGAGGTTAGAGAGTCAAATTCGATAATCGGATAATCGATAATCGATCTAAGTAACTATGTATTATTGACGAAATTTTCAAGTAAGTAATATTATATACATACAGAAAAAATTAAATGATAATGTACTACATTCTATTATACTATTATATTATTATTATGTATTATGTACACAGACTATGATTGTATTGTGAAGGATGCAATGACTTGAATAAATTACACATCATTTTATTTACTTGCCTTGATCCGGAGTCTTACCAATTTTATAATTTATATAGCATTCATATATTTATCACGGCGAATGTGGAAAACTAATCACTGATATACATGATATATGAAACTGTTGCATAATTAGTGTAAATGCTAATTCTACTTTCTAAGGATTGTACACTGTACACTGCACAGTAATTTGCAATACAGGAGCATGAAAAAAGCGCACAAAATGTAATTATATTAATTAAAAGCTGCTCACTGCTCACAGTATAATAAATAAAAAAATGGTTGAATAGTTTTCGTGTGCTTTGCCTAATCCTGCAATTTTCTTGCTGTTATTTTGTTCTGTTTTGTTTTGTATAGTTTTTTGTAAGGAAAATGTCACATGATGTCACAAAAGTACTTTACTTTCCTTATGCAACATACTTATATTATACAACATACATAATAAAGTAACTGAATTGAAAGTACATGAACTGTTTACTACCTTGTGTAACTGATTTATTCATGATTCATGTTTTGTGCGTAGAATTTGTATGACAAATTATATTTAGGTATATCATTATATTGACAATGTAGTTCAAGATCTTAACTTGAGGATGCTTTCTGCAAAGACAAAAGATAATAGGACAAAGTCATATGAGTCAAAAGTTTAAAAACAGTACGTGTACCGTGTACAGTCACTGTACTACAGTGTACACTGTAAAATTCTACTGAGGTCGTGCATATATGTGTATTTTATGCGTACATGTACATTGTACAAATACGCAATTACATTCTATGTTAATTTTGTTACTCGTTAAATACTAAATGCCATTATCATAATTTATAATGCAAAATTTTATAATTTTAGCTTGATTTTTGATTTGATTCTCTTTCGGCACTTGAGTTAAACATGTCCGTTCCTTTCCATTTTTAATCCCTCCTTGAGATTTGAGATATGCAACCTATTTAGTCATAAACGATATACACGTGATAAAACGTCATGAAAACAAAATACAACCTACAGGTAAGAGTGAGAAAATGATTGACGTATGCATCTGTGCATTTCCCTATGCCCATAGTTTTTCCAACCATAATTTGATATTTTTCAACAAATTCTGAGAATTTTATTTATGTAACATCTAAAATCTAACTACAACAATCATATTATGTATTACAGTATTTATTATTTATTAATATTATCTTGCTGAAACTGAGATAAAAGTTTTATAAATTGTTTTCCAAACAATTAAAGTTTTTATGGCTGTAAAATTATAGTGTCTCGTTTCAGTTTCATTTGAAATTTGAATGCCTTCAATCCCAGTCAAAACTTTAATGTGTTAATTAGGCAGATACACACAGTGTACAATGTACATTGTACATACCAACACTTATATGCAAATAAGGTTCAAGGACGAAAGGAAAAGGGAAACAAAGCCACGGCGGAGGGAACAAAGCCTATGAGACTGATGAGAATTTTCATTTAATTAAAATTGCACCCACACGAATATCTAATACAATCTACATTCTACATTCTAGAACATTTATAAGTACTTTGTACAATGCATAAAATACAGTATACATATACAGTTAGCAGTGTTTCCATTTACCTGTGGACCATTTTAAATCCTGCTTACTCTAGAAATAAAAAAGACTGCGTGAAGAAAGTTATCAACTAGAAATAACAAATGGATGCTAGAAATTATAAATGAGAAAAAATCATGCGGGATGATTGACTATTGAAAAAAGAGCCCAAAAGAAAGTGTGTACAATGCAAAGTAAATAATAGATACACATGGATTTAGAATTAAGAATTCAGAATCCATAATTTTTTAATCAGGAGATGGGCAAGGGTTTTCTCCACCTTTATTTCATTATTTATTTATTTATTTCTCGTTCCTTCTAACGATGAGGAGAACAAAACAAAAAGGGGGACGAGTAATTTATCTAACAAATGCAGTTCTAATTTCTAATCAATAATAATTCAACAAATAATATTATAACTAACAACTATACTATTTTACCTACATACTTTTCCAGAATTTGTTTTACTGTCTTCAGATTGGTAATAATTGGCACTATTAATTTCAAATACAGTGTAGATCCTATAGATAGTAGTTACATATTACATAATATTATATATATACGAGAAACACACACAAGTATAAAAAATACTTTCACTTTCATGTTTATTGTTTACGTAACAAATTTGTGCATCCATTCTGGGTTTTTTTCATTCATATCAAAATATGTAGAGCATGTGGTATCTGCTTTCTGGTGTATTTAGTAGTTAATCATTATACATTTAGAATTGGACTTACTTACTTCATTGACAATTGACATACAATTTGGAAATGATCAGTGTTTATAGTGTACACTAATCTTAATTCTTTACTGTCTCTTACTATTTACTATACTGCCTATACGTATCTTACTCTCAAAGTCTTAACTGTCTTTTATATTATGACATGATGATGCATCTATATTTAACTACACTCTATACATTCTACATATTACATGTTTTATCATACAATCTCATTCTCATTCTTATTCATTATTCTTATTGTACGTATTACGTATACTTCATAATTCATATACTTTATACATTCCTTGTACCTTGTACCGTTATATAAAATTTTGTTATGAATATATTATACATGATATAATATTATATTATATTTACTATATTTACTGTACACAAATTGTAAGATTATATCAAAACTCAAGCTGTGATCTGTGATCGCAAATAATACGAAAATGTCTCTATAGTCTGTACAATGTACACATATTTCATGTTGTGAGTAACGTATAAACTATAATGAATAAACAATTCAACACCAAGGTAAAAATTGACTATCAAATCTCATAAAGGTGAATAAGACACAGATATTTATACAGTACTTAGTAAGTAAGATTTCTATAATAATTAATCAGCAAGTTAATTACAATTGATAATCCCTAATATTGATTTTGATGGATCAAAATTTCATTCTGTCTCAAGTATCAAGTATATGACCTCACCCAAACCCAAATAAATTTTTTTGAAATGAAAAATGATATTATGAATAAAATCAATACAAAATTCTCAAATTAGAAAAGAAAAAAATGTCTGCTTCCTGAATAACTTGAATATGCACTATATAAATGTGTAACAACTGCTCGTTCAAATTTTGTATTATTCAGTAGATGTAATTTTACAAGGGTAATCATACAGTGATTCAAAACTAAAACCTAAAATAGGTTATCGATTACGCAAGTATCTATTTATTATTTATGTATAATGTATACTGTATAGTATTTAGTATTACTCCACTTATGTACAATGTATATTGTACATGTGTATATAAAATAATAATAATAATGGTAATAATACTATGATAATATATAGCTAATGTATAATATGATATTAAAATGTGGTTTGTATTATTGTCGATACTTAAATTACATAATAATACAACATATTTTAACGAATGGTACAGTATGCTATCATTATCATTTATCAAATTAGCTCTTAATCTTATAGTGTGTGTAATCTGTACACTGTACACTATAAACTATTTATAGTATAAACTGTAACAGTTTATTCTTACAGGCGAAGAAATATTGAACGGATGAAAGTGAATGTGAACAAGTGGATTAATTTGATTTAAATCAACAATCAACATATGATACATTTAAAAATCCAAACAGGGTAAAGAGTAAAGAAAAATGAAAGGGAATAATAATAATTCAATCTACATATGTATAAACGATAATACTTTGCTATTTGCTATCTAAATATTTACCTACATGGAAATCTATTGATTGATACTCAACTGTTTAGGAAATGGAAGATGGAAGAAGGATGACAAAGTACTTGTATTGTATTATAATTAAATTAAAGTCTAATGTGGTACCATCAAAATCATCATACTCAATACTCCATACTCATCCCTCATCACTCATCAGTATTTTATAGTAAGTGCTTGCTATTACATTGTTGTTAATGGAATGATTAAAATACACGTACCTTAACAACTATCATAACTGGAATGCATGTAACATTATATACTTATATATACATGTGAGGCACTAAAAACAAGAATAATACATAATACATATGTGTACTTTGAAAAACAACTAAAATTTCTAATATTAGTAATTTAGTACGTCTTTACATCATATAGTCTTTTGACCTACAGAATACAGACAAAAAAACTACCGTACATGACCAAACGCTAACCCAAGTGCAAATGACGAATTATCCAGTACGGAGTACTGAAAAAACCGTTCAAATAACAAATAATAAGCCATGAGCAATGACATCAAATTCCTTTTAATTTTTGTATATACGCAGGATCTAAGATCTATCCACTGGCACAGCATTAGAAAATAGAAAAGATTTCATATTTTATAGTCAATTGTCACCCATTGCCCAAAAGCTATGTATAGCATTTGATCATGTAGGGTAGTTGTACAAGTATAAATGTAAGTGTGAATATACATAAAATTTCAGTACTTTTTACTCAGTATTTTAGTGATACAAATTTAACGTTAGTTGCCTTTGAGCGGACAATTGTTGTTAGTACATTTTGTGGTTTTACATAATATGATATTGGAAATCGTATCGTAAATCGTAATAATATAATAATGTAATACACAATGTTAGAATTTAATTCCCTATTTAATTAAAATAATGATATTAACATACTTAGTACTAATTAATAATAATAATAATAATATGTATATTCTATATTATGTAACATAAGCTTCAACATGGATGGCTAATTATGTCTCTTCAAAGCGTTTGAATAATGTCGTACTTTTTCCGTAAATCAATTTTCGCATTCTTGGCATCCAATTTTTCCTTCTTTTGCGCCGCTAGTTTTGCTCTCATTTCGGAAGCTGTCATATTTAAATTTAATCCACCACCACTGGACTTGCTCTTGCCATTACTAGTACCATTTGAGATGGACAGTCCAGAAAGGATTGGAGTTGGTGAAGGGGAAGCAGAACTTCCGGGAGGTGTAGGGGATGGACCACTGGAGCTTACATCCTCATCCATTGAATTAAAACCATTACGAGAGTCTTTCTTGCTCAATGAATTATTCTTGCTCTGTAACACACCAACAAAAACAACAAACAAAAACAAACATTAGAAATCACGATTAAACGGAATTGTGTGATATATAAAAGTAAAACTAAAAACATAAATTCAAATGATAGTGGACTGTTTTACTGTTTATTGTGTAAAGTGTAAACAGCATACATACAAACAGGGAAAAACAGACAGTATGCTGTGTTTTGAAAATAAATCCTAAAAACTGGAGTATTTGTATTTTCTATCACTGTTTACTTCTGTTTGCTCTATATTTAATACCTAAAATGCTCCAATTTACTGATACACAAATTATAAATAATATAAATATACCTATATATGCATTTTATATTAAAAAGGAATCTGGAGAAAAATCCAACATTGTGCATTCTACATATTATTATGATGCATGCGAAATGCATAATATAATATAAATATAACGTTGTACAAAATACATACTAGTCGGAAGCCGTTACGACATTGATGAATAAAAAAAACGTGATTTGGTATGAAACAAAGTACATATAATAACTTTCCGGCATGTGGGTACATCATGAGTACTAGTACACACTACACGCTATATACATGAACATTGAAGAACTGCGGGGAGGATCAGAAACCCTTTTTTGGTACCAGTAGAATAAATGATAAAACCATACCATGTCATGCCACTGGACTGTAAACATAAAAACAATGATACAGTGAAAAGTGAAATATAGAACAAAAACAAGCACATATGCTCACTTCTCAATGCTCAATGCCCATGCATCAAATATGTAATACGGGAACAACAACTGGGTTTTTAGACCTTGGACCATGATGTTTTGTATTGTGTATTGTGTATGCACTTTGATACATCTTCTATCTATATTCTATATATTTTAGATTTCAGTATTTCAATACATATGCAAGTGTCTATCTTATATCTTATATCGTATACCTCCATTTAAAAAACTAGTTAAACTACATGAACCATCTGGCTCGGATCTAAACATGAACGATATATTTAATAACATTATATAATAATGTACCACGCGTATCTAGTATCTAGGTTCTAGATTCTAGATGTGTATAATGTATGTATCATCATAATATTATATTAGATAGATTCAGCAAGCATATTAAACACTGAGTAAAAGTCTACATAACCGTCGTTCAACATTCATCCTTCTTCGTCGTTTCACTTTCGATTCCACTGTCTTTTTTACAGCAGGTATTTACGCATTATACAATGTACACTATTTTATACAATAGACCAAATACAACAATACCGTGTACAATGTGTGTAAACTTTTTTAATACTTGTAACTTGTAACAGCATTGAGCATTGAAATTCATAGAACATCAAACATCAAGTTTGCATGCATTCTTCATCAATGGACATGTCATACACGCATACAACATACAACATACAACGGACATACACAATACACAATACACACACTTACAATGTCGACAAGTATGTATCCACGATTTAGGATCTAGGATCTATGTACAATGTACAAGTACCGAGTTTTCATTTTCATTCATGTCATGACTATATATTATATAATATTATCATGTTTTCTCTGTCTGTCTACAACGTAAAATCTACATTCTACATACATGGTACAATAATAATGGTAATAATCCCAGTTTGGTTCATCATTTAGCGTTCAACTACTTTCATGTAATAATTCACATTATTTCACATACAAGGACTTTTTCCCCGTTTCTCTTGTTCCTTTCTTTGTACTTTAAACTTTGTAGTGAAAAAAGGGAGTAAAAACAAAACAAAATGAAACGAAAGACAAGTTGAAATCCAATTCATCTAACTGGAGTCTCAAGTTTCAATTCAATTTTCAAGTCTGAATTCTCAATTCTTGGTCTTATGTCTTGTGTAGCCTGATTTTTTTTCTCGTCTACCTTGAAATTTTCAGTACATCAAATACTGGTATAATAATAATTTACACAGAATTGGACTTTTTATAACATGAGGAAGCTAGGCAATTTCAAAGAAGCTTATTTATTTGGAATTTGGAATTTTCCAAACATGGTCCAATAATTGTAGATACTAGATACTAGATACCCGTATATTTATTATTTATATGGTATAAATTCCTCAGGCATCTTTCATACGTTATAGAAATTTTAAACATTTCGTCATTCGTCATTCTTCATATCAGATCATTTTTGTGACCAGGAAAAAATTTTATGGTTGATTTATTAAACTCCTTGTTACTTAAAACTTTTAACTTCTCAATTCATATCAATATATTTTCTCCCACAACCTACAGCACAACACGGCTTTTCATTTTTCATACAGCAAAATTCAAAGGAATAAAAGTTTGAGTTTACGCGTTAGAATTTTATAAAACAATGTACATTGTACATTGTACACTGCACAATTTAATTCATTATACATTTCCTGTTTTGTGCTGTGGTTCCAGACTCCAGACTCTAGACTCTAGACGCTAGACGTTATTTTTTTAAACAAAAACCGTGTATTAGGTAAAACTGTACATGTGAGTCATTTTTATTGTTGCATGCAGTTCTGATTTCTTACATAAGAATAAAAACAAAAACAACAAAAATTAACCATGTGCATTGTACAAGATACAAGACACAAGACTGAAGCCTAGAAAAAGGAGAAAACTCAAAGGATGCGCTGCATTTATGGAAAAAACAAAATAACCACAAGATGCATAATTTACATGTGTATGTAATAACATAACATTGTGAATTGTGAAGAAGAAAAGAGTCAGATTTTTTTATCAACCTCAAGATCTTCTACAGATGCGTATAACGTGTACTGTGGACTGTACATTGTACATACATTCTGACAGGTGCATCTGTCAGTTAATTCAAGAACAACAAACGGAAACAAAACCCAAAGGCGACATTTTGCTCCTTTACTGGTGACTGGGAAATTTAAGATAATTAAGCTTTGCTTTCTAGCACAAATGTATAAGATATATAGTAAAGGCGGCACAGGCTCAAAATTCTCCAGTGCATGAATTCCTAAATAATACATATTAAATATTACAGAAGAAGTCAGTTGTCATCTGAAAAATAATGAAATGTAGGCATTTTCTGTTTATTTGAGATTTCGCTTCCTATTTTGTGAGCAATTTCATGACTGCTTTATAAAATCTAAAACCTAGAATCTAGATCGAACAAGGCAAATGGAGAGAAAATAACAAGTGTAAAAGAAAGAAAAATCCAGTATTCATTTCACTTTAATTACTTCAACTTCCTTCTAACTTCCAAGTAAATTGAAAATTGATGTTCAAAGTTCGTGGTAAAGCATGTAGGTTTATGCTAAATATCCGTTGAACTAGTACAAAATCAAGTTAAATATGATTTTTCTTGTTTACAAAAGGAAAAGGGAAAACGCTCGGAGAAATTTAAAATACGCCTACGCCAAAATTTTAAAATTGAGAATGACGTCCAATGCAATGTCCAATGTGTAGCATTAAAAATTAAAAATTTGCGATTGCCTGACATTTAGCATTTAATTAAAATTCTGAACCCATTGAAGGAGAACGATAAGGACAAACTGAGAATTGAGAATTCATTTCTTTTTAATATATTTGTGTAAAAAATATTGTTGAGCTTTGAGCTTTTGAGCTTTTGAGCTTTGAGCTCTCATATTTTTTTAGACATAATACTAAAAGAATAGTTTGACGAGTCAAAATCACGCAACAAAATACATTATGCATTATACATTATCCTTGCTAACAAATTACAAATTACACATAAAATGTTGTTTTAGGTTCTGGTCTCTAAACTCGGAACTGTCAACACCAAACAAGTTGTTTGGTTTCGGTCAATAGCAAATAATATAAATGTGTTTTTTGTTTGCCATTTTCTTTGCACGAACTGGGAATACAAAACACAAAGCCAGGGATAGATGCATAATATAGACATTTATTATTTATTCCGTTCTCATTTGTATAACTAAAACTAATTTAAATCGTGTACATAATTAGACAAACATCAAGTAGTTCTCAATGCTCAATGCTCAACACTCAATACGTAATACTAAATGTAAATTCTACCTTTTGTCTACAAAGTTCATTGTAGTCAACGAACTTATGAATCGTCATATGTACATTGTACATAGTACATGTTATGACATGATGTGTAATTGGTAATTGGACAAGTGTAAAAAGTTTAAAAAAATTTACACCCTATCATAGTGCAAATGTTTATCCTGGATCCTCGTACATACATCATAAATACAAGTGTGTACTTAGTATTTAGTATGCAGTGTGTAGTTTTTCCGTATGGAACTGATAAAACAGTCAGCTTGTCTATCGTCTACAAAATTATGAAATGATACACAATATACAAAATGCAGAATGAAGACTGTAAAATGTAAAGTGTTGATTTTGATTTTTGATGTTTACCATGCACCATAATATACCATACCATCAAAAGTGTCAAAATCATGTAGCTCATAGCTCATGTAACATGTCTTGTACACAATTCTAGTCCAGTTCGATATGGACGGGAAAAGAGAATCTGCACATATGTAAAAAATATGTAGTGGTGAAACAAAGTACTTGTATATTTTACACACAGTTATCGCATCCATTGACTATTGACTTTGCAGTTTGATTTTGATTTTGACTCCCCTCATCAACATTCTAGACTCTAGATTCTCGATTCTCGATTCTCGATTCTAGATTCAAGAATCAAGAGTTCATTACATGATTTCCAATTCCCAAGTCCAGTCTACAACGCACATCTCAAAACACACCACAAGAAACACAAATCGTAAATCCCATCAAGCATCAAAGTAATCAAAAAAATGTGATGAAAAATGAAAAACTGCTACATGTGTTTTCAATCAGACATCATGGATTATGAATCAGAAATTAGGAATGTTTTTAGGCTGTACACTGCACTCTGCACACTCTACATTGTACACATATATGTACATCGTCATGTGTATTGCATATATTGTGTAGTTGAATTTGAATTTCAAGTTGCGTGCCTCATATTTTCTCACAGAAACTTTTCATACCAACAGATTTTGGCTAAATTCTTGAGCAGATGCACAATGCACAGGAAAAACATAGTTTTCGCAGTTTTCAGTTCTCAGTTCTAAGCTCGTCATCTAATATCTAACGCCCTGTGGCATCCGTTATCATGTATACTTTATAATTTAACACGATCAGAATGTGTAACAACTACCCAGTACCCAGTAATATTTCCTTCATTAAATGATCATCATCTCTATTCTCTATTCTCTACCGGCCATCGACTATCGACCATCGACCATCGGCAAATAATAATATTAGGATTAATCAGGAAGTATGAAATATGAAACTATTTAACACCAACCAGCAACCAGTCTTATAATTTAATCCATCTTTCATTCTCTGAATTCTGAAATTTACTAAAATGCAATAATTATTATTGTGCAGAAATAATAAGTATTGACGTATTTTTCAGTCACATTCTATATTTTAAGGCAGGAACGAAAGAGGTTTTTAAAAAAAATGTTTACAGTGCTGACACTATTGAGAATTGAGACGAGACACTAGACACTACTGAAATTTGTTTATGTAGTTCACAGTCTACAGTCTCAAGACTCAAAAGTACTTTCGACTAAAAGTCAAAATTTGTTTTGTCACATAATATTTACACAATAAAATACATTGTCCTTGCCCATGTCGTCTACGGGTTATCTTTATTTGCAAAACTGTGTACTGTGTGCGGCGTCTAGTTTATTATGTGTAAATTGTACAACATACACTGTATAGTAGAACCTGCCATTTTACCAACTAAATAGTGTATAGAGTATACTGTGCATTTATCTCAGGTTTATTTCTTTCACTAAACATATTGTACAATAGACGGAGAATATGAAAATTATATTATAGTGCTAAAAAGCTACAGGATGATGTGATGACTGATGACTCATTGGATAAATAAACAGGTAAAAAACAAGTACATAAAAACTCATGCGTCACAAGTCATAACACATAATACATACTACAATGTACAGTGTACAGTGTACAGACTACAGACAATTCTGCTCTGTGTACTGTGTACATAAGTAAATCTGATGGACATTTGACATTTCTGCTTCCGTGTTTTTTTAATCCAAGAGATAAGCAATGATAGTAATAATATACAAAGTATAGAGTATAGAGCTGCGTGTAGTGTGTAGTGTGCACTGTGTATCGTAAATTATACACGGTATTTCATTTTCGTGTAGTGAGAAAAATGGCAAAGTCACTCATGTCATCATTACACTTCTGCAGTCATTATTTATTATAAGACAATTTTTGGAACATCTTCATATTTTTTATTACGCAGATAGACATAATACACAATACAAAATACATAATAAATAATAAACAAAAATAGTGGAAGTGGAAACTGCATCAAACATCAACCATGCTAAATGTCCATTTATCTATCTATCCACAATAAATGTACACTGTACACTTTAGATGCATATACATTCGTGTGCTACCATAAAAACTAGCTGAAAATAGCCAAAATGTAACTGAGTCAGTGTTTCGCCATACTCATTCCTCATTATTATATATTTTTTAAGGCATGCGGATGGAGCATGGAGCACGGAGCACGACATCATTATCATCATTCTCTTGTGTTTTATGCTGTACTTCCAAACTCCAAATACCAAATTCTAAATTACAGATGCATAATGCATACAGAATACAGAATAGAGATAAATGCAAGGAAAGGCATGCAAAATCACTGCAAAACATGATACACTTATGTAATTTCCATCATCAACTGTTTTGAGCTTTTCACTCACTTTTTTCTCTTCTTCCCATCCCATCTTCTTCATTCATCATGAATCATGAATCATGATCTTCACTATTTACTATCAACGGCAATCAGAGCCAAAAAAAATTGAATAAACTCATAAAAGACGTGCCCTTTCAGCACAACCAAGTAACCAAGTGCAAGTACATGAACGTTCATACTTGATACAAAAAGTCAGCAAGGCCATGATCACAAAACCATATTATTTTAGAATTGTAGCTGGTTTTATGATTTGTTGAATCTTTGCAATTACTCTCAACTATTAACTATTAACGACTCAGCCAACTTCTATATGTCGTATGTTCTGAATGTCGACACTCGACAATATCTAAGACAATTAATGAAGCGTTGCAAATTACATAGAAATTACTTTCTATTGATGGCTGATGACATTTGATGATGAAACATCCTGATTTTTTTTAGTCTAGGCTGAACATTTATATAAATAATAAATAATACAAAATAATTATCTGTTATTTATTATCCAAACAAGTAAAATATTTACGAGTCATTTGATTACAAAATTTAAAGTCCTGAAACTTTTTTAAAAAATGGTGTAAAAACTATCCACGCTTTTTTTAGAATTTAAAATACACAAAATACTCGCAATGATTTATTTACAGAAAATACACAATACAGAGAAATGTGTGCATAATATCACTTCCAGGTTGTAGATTGTAGATTGGAGATTGCAGTGTACTGCTTGCTGCTTATCATTTCATCATAACCGTTTATTATTTAGCAAGAATCAAGAACGATATACTTTACATTGGGAGTTACGAGATTCTCTGATTTGTAGTTTTTTTTGGCTCTTTGTTTGTTTAATCACATGAAACCAAATGATATTCATGGTGCTGTCAAAATGGTTATAATATAGACAATACAGTACAATGCACACGTACATATCAAATATCAAACCAATTGTAGTTTAAACCTTTTCAAGGGAAACAGGATGTTACAACTGCGGATTTAAATGTCTATAAAATGTCAAAACTCCAAACTCAAATCTAAAAAAACAAAGCCTCAATGACAAAAATTTCTCCTATTCCTGACGTTTAAGTTCCGTGATGAATGATGAATTACAATTTACAATGTACACTATACATGTTACATTTACTTTTAGATTTTAGAGTAAAATTAAAATTCCAGAAACGCTCATAATTCATCATTCATAATTCATACCATTTCTACGCTCAGATTTGGGAAATTCTATGAAATAAATACATATAAATCCTTGATGAATTATGAATCTGGGCTATGAATTATGAGCTATGAATCATGTAAAATGTAAAGGGCGTTAAAAAAAGAAGAGTATTCAGTACTCAATAGCATATGTAATAATAATAATATCGATATTCGATACCAGACTTTGTAGCTTGTAGTGAGAATCTCTGACTCAAGTCTCAAGTCTCAACTCTCAACTCTCAACATTAGACGAAACTCCTTGAACTCTTTGGTTCTTGTTCCTTATTACAGAGAACGTTAACGTTTTGTAATCTGTTTTAGGTATTGGGTATTAGCGTATTACCGTATTAGAGCTGGTGTAAACTGTAATATTATTGCATTTGTATTGATGAAGAGGTGAGAAATATTTTACTTGTATTCTGTATTGTAGTGTGTAGCATGGAGTATGTACTTTACACAGATGCAGACTGCAGACTGATTACTGGTTGCATAACAGTATTAATTATTTATGTATTGAGAATTGAGAATTGAGAATTTAGACTGAAAAAGGACAAGTAAAGGAGCCGAACAAGGAATAACAATCATGTATCCATCCAGCTTGAGGAAAAAGTGAATCTGATTCTTGTTTTTTTTTCATTTTCTCGGGTGAACCATGTAGCAATACAGCATGCACCATACACCCTTTGTGCACTACAAAGTTTACAAGGCACACAAGATGCACATGAAACCAGTATGCTCAATGCTCATGTATAGAATGGACGGTATTAAGTTGCTTCATCGCGATTCCAAATGAAGCGAGCTTGACTCGTTTTTTTACTTGTTCCGCACTCCCACAAGATGAAGGACGTGCAACGTAGACGCATACCACAAATGTAAACGTAAACGTAAGTACATAGTACACACATGT
>JAQGBH010005020.1:0-15294 GCA_034698265.1 Sminthurinus aureus
ATGAAAGGCTGCACACTGCACACTCTTCATTTTCATTTCATTTTCTCTCTTCCAAGTTCACAGTCAAGGTTTTCCCCCTTTTTATTTATAAACTACACAATACACAATACACAAAGCTCAAAGCTCAAAGCTTTCTGTGTGCACTGTGCAGTGGGAAAAGGAAAAAGTGGGTTTTAGCAAGTGAATGAAAATTCCTCTCGGATTCCTCAAAGAATGAAAATGATATTTCTCATGATTTATACCAGTAGTTGATGCAGTTGGAAGTTGGAGGGTTACATTTTTCGTCAGTGTAAAATCCACACCAATCCAATTTAATCCAATCCGATCCGACTCTCAGTTCTCACTTTTCAGTTCCCAGTTCCCAGTTTGTAGTTCGCGGTTCGCGGTTCGTGGTTCGTGGTCATTGAAAGTTGAAAGATGTTTTTTTCAAAATTCTTGGTTTCATATCCGCTACCAGAGACTTGCAACTGGAGTCTGGAGTCTATAGATTTCATCCGCATTCGATATCAAATATCAAACATCAAAATGGCAAGAGTGAGGAAAATGATACGTAAAAAAATCCCAGCTCACAGTTTACAGCAGCATGCGTGAATCTAGAATCTAGAATAAAATCTAAAGCCGGAAATGAAACGAATTCCAGCTCTCGGATTTTTACACTGTAAACTTGAAATGAACAAGATACAGGAGAAAATAGGAGAAACCTTAAAAGTGTCCAAAGAGTCTACAGTCTACAGTCTACAGTCTAGAGCCTAGAGCTTAAAGTTTAGAGTCTACAGTATTTCTGTGTGGGATTTCCTTTGAAATGAAAAGGTTAAAAAGTTGAGCGGTTTCATAATGTGGTTTCATGTGTCAAAGTTTAAGTCTAAAATCTAGAATCCAGAATCTTGAATCACAAGTCTGGAGAAAGCAAAACACGAGACGGAGAATATGGAATAACTTGTACATTGTACATGTAAAATTCTACTTTGTGGGTTGTGGAGGTTGGAGATTGGAGATTTGAGAAAGGAGAAAGGGAAAACCTTTGGACATTTGACATTTGACCTCTGAGGTTTAATGTTGAAGACGAGTCGTATAAAACTTATCTGCCATCTTCTAATCATCTTCATCTTTATCGACTCCATCATCCTCTTGCTCTTCGGCGGAATCATTGTGAATTGTGATTGCTGCGGGGAGGAAACAGGAAGGAAATTTTGTCTTCTCCCTTTGAAACCTGACTCTAGACTCTAGATTTGAGATTCGAGATTTGGAACAGATTGTCAAACTGGGAGTAAAACTGAAATGGAGAGTCGGAGACACGTGTACTCAAAATCCCAAATTCAAAATTCAAAATACTTGCAACTTGAGACTCGAGAATTTGGTATCCTTTGCATTTTCTACTTTCGACTTTCTACAGCTGAAATGTGAAATAGTTGAAGAGAGAGCGAAAGAATTTATCATACGATAAATTCGTCCCAGTGGACTCAGGGCCGTCAGCTTGCGGCTGCGGCTACTCCACTTTCTACTCAAGTCTGTTGTCCACTCGGTCACATTTTGATACTTTTACTTTTCTCCTGATCCTCTTGACGCATGTTGATTTTCATGTTTTTGTAGAGGTTGAGTTGAGTTTTATTCTGATTGTCCGTTCCACATCCACATTTGCATCCGGCGTCAGTTGGACTTGATTCTATTTCCATTGAATTCACATTCAAATTCACTGTCCGCTCTCCATTGTCCACAGTTGTTGTTTAGTTAGAGGATTCCGGTGAAATTCACAATGCACAATGCACAATGCAAATTGGGGAGTGGACAAACTTGGAGAAAGTACAAACGAGAAGAGCTTAGAGCCAAAAATGTCTTGCCTTCCTTTTTTTATGTCCATCCTCCATTCAACGACACTCTTCCAACTTTGGCTTGGACGTTGATTTTGACTTTGACTTTCAAGTCTCAAGTCTCCAGCCTCAAGCTCCGGTTTTCTCCATGAGATTTCACATGTGGCTTGACTTGAGTCTTGAGTCTTGAGTCTTGAGTCTGTATCTCCTTTCATCTCCATTCTAGAAACTAGATGCTATTAGATTCTGGATTCTGGATTCTGGATACGAGAGTCGAGATGTTTCTCAGTATCCAATTTTGTCATGTGTTTTGTACGTCTTAGTTGGAGGCGGCTGGAAGGAGAAAAAATGTCCAAAGTTGAACAAAGCGGCATACGGTTTGCGGTGGAATGGATTACAGGAAAATAAATAAGGAGAAAGAAAATGTACATTTAATTCACAAATACAGACATCAACATTCCCCGAAACTGGGAAACTGGGAAACATCTTGATTCTAGATTCTAGAACCTAAATTCTTGAATAAATATTTTTTCTTGAAATCCCCTCGCTAAATTTTCTCTGGTTCTTTTTAAATTTTTCCAGGAATTGGGAATTTGGAAATTTGGGATTTTGTGACAGCGGACTGTCGTTTGTGGTGTGTGTTTTGTGTTTTGTGGTTGGGTGGACAAAATACTTTGTATTTTATAATATCAAGTTATCAAGTTATCAAGTCACCGCACACTAAAGTTTGACAGCGGTTAGGTTAGATTTGTCATTTTGACAACTGGTTTTTATGTTCAAACTCTCATTTTCATTCAGTTTCACGGCTGCTTCACTTTCCACTATTCAAAATATTTAGTGTTTCAAAAGTATCAAGTATCAAGTATCAAGTATCAAGTGTACTGGCTACTGGCACATGAATTAAAATTCAAAGTCATTGTCAAGTCATTAACCTCAAGCTTAGTGTCAAAATCAAAATCAAAATCAAATTCACAGAAAAACCAGAGAATATTAAAAAGAGTAAAAAGGGGAAATTTTACCAAAGAATCCGAGGAAAATGATTTTTCATTTCCCTTTTCCCGCTCTCTGTCTTCCAGTTCCTGTGTCCAATGTCCAATGTCCAATGTCCTAAGACACAGAGAGAAATCCAGTATCAAGTGTGTGAGTAAAATGAGGCCTTTGGATTTTGGATTCTGGAGTTTTGAGACATTAGCCGCACCATTCGCCATTAGTATTCAGCTCATTCCCGCAGCCACATTCACATCCACCGGCTGAGCTAAAATGAATAGAACAGAACAGAGCGGAGCTTAGTTTGATCTGAGTGGAAAGTGAAAAGAACATGAGATGAGGAGGAAAATATCAAGTTAAAAGGCAATCAGAGCCGATGGAAAGTGTGTTAAGAGGGAAGAGCCGGAGTGTGGGAGGAATAAAAGCCCAAGCGCCCAAGCTAAAGCGGACGATCGACGTTTGATATTCGATGCTCAATGCTTCACGTTTCACCGTGCGTACAGCGTACACGCTCAAAATTGTAACGGAAGGAAATTTGATATTTTTATTTTTCCTTCGAACTTCAAGCTTCGAGCTTCGAGCTCGCAACACCAAATCAAACCAAATCAAGGGAAAAGTGACGACAAACACCATCACGTTCAACTCCACTCTGCACTCTGCAATCTGTACTGTACATAAGAAAGTGTGAGTATAATGACATTGATATTGGCATGGAAATTGATATTGATATCCATGTCGATATATTGATTATTGAACCGTGGGGAAAATACATGAAAGGAAAAACAAAGGGATAATCACACTTTCTCTCCTTCTTTCGTCTCCATGCTGAAAGACCCAGTGAACACTGAACCCCTGGAAAAAATCGAGGGAGCAAAGAAAACCAAAAGGAATCCGACATTTGACATGCAGGATCAAAGATAAAGTAACCTGGTCTTTTCAACACGTGCGGAAAATTATGGATCAATATCAATCTATGAATATCTTGTCACTTGTATATTGTTTTTTCCTGAATCGCACGTATAACCGTCATCCACAAAATTTAGTGGATGTTGAATTCGAGGAAACGAGGAAAAAGACAAGTGTACAGAAACTTTTGTAGTTTCTATAGTAAATTAAAAATGACTGGACGAAAAACTGTCCTGTCTTCAGCATTATCTATTATCTATGCTCTATGCTCTTTGTAGCATAGAGCACAACATTTGAAAAAATATATGGCCGTTCCGTGCTTAAAACGACAAGTATAAACCATAACCATAACAACACAGTAGATGCTCAATGCTCAATGCTCAATCCTTGGCTTTGGCTTTGGCTTTGGCTGCATTTAGCAAACTTTTGGTACAATATACAATATACATGTACAGATGAATTTTTACAGTATACAGTAGCTCCTCTAAGAGCTACCTAAAAATTCCCTGTAGGAAAACATAACGAAGCCGAGTTGATAACTATAGTTACTAATAAATATAGAATATAGAATATAGCACAGAACAGAGTAGAGCGGAATACATAATATTCATCTAGAATCTAGAGAGAGAGGGGGAGAGAGAGAGATGCGCATAATACATAATATTACATTAGCATGACAATGACATGAAATGGGCTTGGAAATGGGAATAGTTTGCACTTGTCATTACACACTTTGCTACTTTCTACCTCTACACTCTACACTCTACACTCTACACTCTTCACTTTACACTTTACGTTTTTTGCTCGACTTTTGATCCGGGTCCTCATTCAACATTCTACATTCTACGTTCACCGTTCACCGTTTTCCATCTCCATCTATTTTTTAATATGTAATGTCAACTTTGTCTTCTCCTTTGCTCTTGCTCTTTCCTTTTCTCGTCTGGTCTAGTGCGGTCTCCTCCAAACTAGTTCTGGTTCTGGTTCTAGTTTGAAATTCTCTTTACCACAACTCATAACTCGTCCTCAAAGTACATACATAAAATGTACAATTTCACATGTGCACAATGCACAAGACACAAGACACAAGATTCAAGACTCAAGACCAAAGACTTCACAAGGAAAAATAAACGGGCGTTAAAAATATTATAATGTTTTCATCTCCGCCTCCGTTGCCTTTTCTCTCTCCTTTTTATTAGTGTACATTCTAAATTCTAAATTCTAGATTACACAATCTGCTTTGTGCTACTATATATTTTCTATGCATTTTATTTCCACTCTCCTCTAAAAAATATATTGGCCGATTATCATTCCTTTTTTCCCGGATTTTTCCTTTTTTTTTTGGAAAAAGCCACAAAACTCAAACCTCAAGATTTCAAAATTTCAAATTTAAATTCAAAGTCAAAGTCAAAGTCAACGTCGAGAGTCTAGAGTGAAAATCCCGGTTGGAACATAAGAAAATCATGGTAAGAACCTTAAGAACAAAAATAAGAAGGGAAATGAAGAAGAGTGGAGGAAAGGTCGTTTTGACTTTTTAGTAGCAAAGTTAAAGATGAAAAGGATCATGTTGCTCAACGCTCAACGCTCAACGCTCAATGCTCAATGGTCGACTTTCTGCAGTGTATATTCTGGAGTCTAGAGTCTGCAGGCTAAGGTTAAGATGAAAATGAAACTGAAGGGATGAAAAGAGGCGGATGGGAAATGTTTTGGTAGTAATAGTAAATTTTAAATGAAAAGAGTCTCATGACACTATTCACTGCAATGGCATCTCACCACACCACACACACACACACACCAAACTACACGAAATTACACTGCCTCTAAAAGAAAATTGACAATAAATTACCATGGTGAGTCACGTGCCTACGGAGTTACCGAGACAGTGGCAGTGATGCCATGGTGATGGAGACAGAGGATGCAGATTGCAGATATTACGTGAATACTCATAGATGTACAATGTAGATTTTAGATGCATCTTGATTCTTGATGCAGAATGCAGATTAAGAATCTTCCCATTTTCCTTATTCTGCATTTCATTTAATTTTGTTCCTTTCGGAATTTGCAATTTGGAGTTTGGAATCAACTTGCTGGACGCTGGACGCTCAATGCTCAACTTTTAAATTTTGCAAGTTTGAGGTCACGGGGGAATTTAACTCAAGTGTCTCAAGTGTATCTACATGGAGCATGGAGCTGCAGTTGGAACTTGGCATTTGGCATTTGACTTTCATCTTTTGGGTCTTGGGCCATTTTCCTCTTTCATAATTAATACTGCACTTTTATAACGACTTTCCTCAGGGACAAACATAAACAGAAGCAGAAGCAGAACCAGAGACAAAAAAACAAAAACAACAACAACAACAACAACAAAGTCCATAACGATACAATTTTATGACTAAAAGAATGTGGCAATTGTAGATATTTCTTTGCTTTGCTTTTACTTTTTACTTGATTCCGCTTCGGCTCCGACATTTTAGGTTCAAAGTTAGAACCAGAAACTTTTGTAGAAAAGTGAATTAAACTCCCTTTTATTCCATGAATTCAAGGGGAAAAGGACAATATGTGAAATATTTGGATTGTCCTACGTCCTTTTTCTCTACTCCTATGCATTTATTACAACTTGAGCAGAACAAAGAACAAGCAACGCACAAGGAACAAGGAACAAGAAGCTGGGAATTAAGACGTGAGACTTAAATAAGAAGAGAAAATTTGCGATTTTCCATATTCCATATTCCATAAGAAAGTCTAGAGTCTGCATTCAAAAATTCTATAGTTGAGAGTCTAGAGCCTGCAGCCAAAACTGTAGATGGTTCATAATAATATGTAAGATATCTATTAGGGAAAAGAGTGGAGGAGAGAGAATGGAACAAGATAAAAGAGCTCTGTTATGATGTATTGTCACAGGTTATAGAGTAGATTCTAGACTCTAGAATAGAGACTCGGGATTTTACCAAGATCCAAGATCCAAGATCCAACCTCTAGGATTCCAACTACAGAGGAAAACAGAAGAGAGGAGAAGGAGTATTAAATATACAAAGAGCAGAGAATAGAGAATAGAGAATAAAGAATGGATACTATAATACAGGAAAAGTTCAGCCGCCTGTTCACATGGTATAATGCACAATTAACTCAACTTTGTTTAGGTGTGAGCTTGTGTGTTGTGTGTTGTGTGAGTTGGAGTTTAGAGTTTAGGATTTGAGTGTACCTAGCGAAGCTTTATCTAATTATAGCCAAAGGAGTATTAGCATAATGTGTGTGTGTGTGTGTGTTATGTTATGTTATGACTTGCTGTATTGTGCTGTTCTGTTACTTGCACACACACAGAAAATAGCTTGTTTAGAGTTTAGAGTTTCGAAAGATATTTAGTACAGGATTGAATTGGAATCTGAATTTGAATTTCCCATGTGAGCAACTTCACAGTAACTTGCTAACAAAACAAGAAACAAGACGGAATAAAACGATACCAAACAGAGCCAAAAAAAATTAACCAACCAAAAGCCAACATCCAACTGCTCCTCAATTTGTTATTATTAGTCATAGTGAGGAATGCTTTTGTCTCCTTTTCTCTTTTAATTCTCTTACCTATTTTCATCCTTCCATGTGGAATATGGAATGTGGAAAAGGGCAATTTTCAATTTACATTTAAATTTCCAGTGTCATGTGCGTAATTCGCAGTTCCTACTAAATACTAAACAATCTACTATGCAAAAAATTAAGATTAAGATTCAATGGACCATTCATGTAGACAGATGTTACATGTTACATGTTACATCTCCCAAATTACCACTCGCACCCCAACAGGAAGAAAAATAATAATATTAGCAAAGAATTTTATTATTAGAGCTCTGCATCTAAATACTACAGTCTAAATCTCATGTACACAATACACAATGTCGTGATTTTGACCTACAAACCAAACCACTGTACAAAATGTACACGGATTATTTTAGTTACCTATTTTTGTGTAAGTTGCACAATGTGAAAGACGGAGACAGAGACGGAATGTGTGTAGATTTTAGATTGAAAGTTGTGGAAGAATTTTAAGGTAGTGGGTAAATAAATAAACAGTTGGAGGAATAACGGGTAAAATATGAATATCTGTGGAAGAGAGAAGATGACGGCTATGGGTTTTACATTGTACAGTGTACAGTGTACATTGTACATTGTACAGAAGATGCAAAATGGAAAATAGCAAGTCTAGTAAATAGGAGTAGAAAAAGGAGAGGAAAAGACACGCGGTGTGGTGTGGTGTTATGTAGATTAGAGGAGAGAAGACGGGAGTAGAGCAGATCTGATCTGATGGAAAAGTGCGCATTTGTTCTAAGAGTTGAGTTGAGTTGAGCTGGGAGTTGTCGGAGTTTGGGAGTTTGGAGTTTGGATTTGGATTGAGCTTAAACTGTCAACTTGTCAATGGCAATGACGGAGTTGTGCTTTGTGCTTTGTGTTTATAGGCAGTTGTATTTGTGTGTTGGACTGGAAACTGGAACAACAGTTGCACCGTCATCATCATCATCAATGTCTTCATCTTCATCTTGATCCTCTTGTTTCTTGTTATTATTATCATTAGCGAAAAGAGGAGCGAACCGTTCTTGTGTATTCTTCTTTGAGGTCTTAACCTCAAAACATCAACTCGCAACCTTAGCCTACTCACTACTCACTACTCATCCAACACCCAAGTTTCTTTCTCTTTGCTCTGCTCGGATTTGCTTTGGCATGGTTCAAATGGCAAACGGTTTTGCATATCTTGCAGCGCAACTCTTCAACTGTCACTTCTATAATTAAAACAATGACAATGACAATAACAACGACAATAATAATAATAATAATAATAATAATGATAATAATAAGATTCAGACTATTTACTATTTATAGACCAGAACAAGAGAAAGATTCACATTCAAGCTTCAAGGATGTTGAATGTTACTATTCTTAGAAAACAAATTGTCACAATCTCAATTCTCAATTCTCAATGTCCACTGTTTCATCATTTCTCCCTTTTCTTACTCCACATTTTAAATCAATCCTCAAGCTTGGCGGTTGAAAATTGGACCGCAATATTGATTATTTATCTTGAATCTTGAACACAGATTTTTCTATTCTTATTCAACATTCCATTAAACGGATGCATTTCCCTTGCGTTTTTTATTTGTCATCTATCCGCTATTTGCCTGGTGGTTGTGACAACTTGTCTTTAAAAAACAGGATTTTACAATACTTTTTCCGGGTAAATTCAAGTAATGGATCTATCGCCAGCCGCCATCCGCCATCCACCATCCGCCGAAATGCACTACATTGTACATGACTCAATTCAACTCAGATCAGCAATTGAGATGTACACAACTTTGAAAAATCTATCCTCTCGTTTTTTCTCCTCCTTTGACTTTGACGGAAAGGGGAAAATCATGGGTGTTTTGTGCAGAATTTACATAGAAAAACGTGACCCTAGATTCTATATTCTAGATTCTATATTCTAGATTCTACACTCAACATATTTACATTTACATGTCACGTACAAAACATATGCATATTTAACATGTAAATTTTGCGTAGCAAATATCTAGAATAATATTCCACATTAGATACAATTTACAAGTCATATCTATATTCACATTCAGTCAGATTTATCCTCATCATTCACCATTCACCATACCTTGTCCATTGTTCCGTTTTCCTTTCCATTTTTCCATCCACAATCCACAAGGGGAAATAATATACTGCGTCGCTCCATTTCTCATTTTTTTCCATGTACATACGTCGTACATCGTACAGTTGTGTATTTGTGTTTTGTGTACACACAAAAATGAACAAGTCAAAAGAAAAGTGCACAAAGGAAGTACAAAGTAGGTACAAAATAGAAAATAGAAAATACGTGTGGAGGATAAAAGAGCTGAAATGTGAAATTTGAATGAGTGTGCAAATGTGAAATGTGAAATGTATCCGACATTTTTACTCATGTGTTGTTGGTATTCCTATTTCATACTAAGCTCCATATTATTAAGCGTACATTCAACATTTATAATGGAATGTAGATTGTAGATTGTAGATTGTAGGTTGTACAGTGAACAAGGATTGGTACATGGATCAAATACTATAATTTCCTGGCCTCGGTTTCCGGCTCCAGCTCCAGTTCCAAGTCTGCTACATTATTCTGTGAAAGCTCCTGCTGGAAGGAGAAGAAAAAGTAGAAGGAGGTAGAGTAAAAAAGTAAAGTGAGGGGGAGGGGGGAAGGGGCGGAGGTGGAGGGAAATGTGAGAAATGACGATGTGATGGTGGGTGTTTGAATTTTTGTACAAGAGGAACAAGAGGATGTAAAATGTAGAGTATAAAATATAGGATATAGATTTTGAGGATGGAAATGAAAATGGAAATGGATGTAGAGTGTAGAGTGTAGAGCATTAGTGAGAACATTAACTAGGCTCTACACTCTACACTCTACACTGTACGCTCGAGACGCTAGACGATATAAGCTCTAGAAATCTAGACTCTAGGCTGAATTTTACATGGTGGATACATGTGTGCGTGTTAAGTGTAGAAAGTAGAGTGTAGAGTGTAGAGTGTAGAGTGTAGCCGAGCGCTGCGATGCCATGCGAGTCAACTCTCTTTCTTTCTTTCTCCATTCTACACTGTACAGTGTACATCTATTTCTATTGTACAAGAAGAAGATTATAAATGAGGCAATCAATCATCACGGCCAACCAGAAGCCATAGTCATAGCCATAGACATAGACATAGAGTATACTCTATGGCACATATATTGTGGATTCTGTATTGTGTAGAATGGAGAATAGACGCACGAGGAACACACAAAAGAAAGAAATGGCACAAAGTCAACCATCAACCATACCAAGCCAACCATACCAAGCCAACCCATGCTATGCCATTCACATATATTACACTCTACACTCTACACTCTACACTCTGCACTCTTCATTGTACATTTTAACACTGAGCAAAAACACGCATGTAGCTCCCAGTACATCCCAACCAACAACCAAGAAACACCAACAAATCATCTACACTTTTTCTCCGTGCCACAGAACACAACATCACACCAGGCCAGATCAAGCTACACTATATGTTATACATCACACCATGTCATGAGCCGTGATGCACCAGTAACCACTACACACTACACACTGATCAAATACATACATACATGCAGCTGTCATGCATCCACCGAGTGACTATTTTGTTTCACTCAAATATCTCTATATGCTTTGTCAAAGAATACGGGCGATTAGTTCTTCTCTCTTGTTTTGTCTCCTTTGTTGTTTCCCCAGCTCAAAATTCTAAATTCTAAATTTCATAAAAGAGAAAAATAATGTGATCGAGTCACGTTTGAATCAAATCAAGACGTAAAATCTCCACTTTGTGACCATTTTATATCGCCTGCAAGTCATAAATGCTAAAGGCTTGGGAATTGGGAAGCAAAGCTGAGCATGTCCACAAGATTTCACATTTGTCCACTAGACCACTAGATGGCGTCACCAAGTAATTCTAAATTTTCCCGCCAAGTGGCGCCACTAATTAGTTGTGAATTTTCCCGCTGGGTGGACATTGGACATGCACACAAATATAAAGATGTAGCGATGGTTTCAATGTCATGCTTTGCTCACTGAAAACTGAAAACTCATTTTGATTCTAGATTCTAGATTCTAGATTCTAGATTCTAAATTATAAATTATTCTTGATTTTATAGAGTTGAGCTGATTTTTCCTGGGAAAATGACAGATTTTCCAGTGTGATAACGAAATGGAACAGAGTAAATCCGAGGCTGGATCCTGGATAATTTTCCATTTTCCATTTTCCAGAGGAGTGACCGTTTACCATTTACATTGATTATTGAACATTGTCCATTAAACTTTAATGTTAATCGTCAAGGTTCTTTTTTCTTTGTTCCAAGTGCAGTCTGGACTGTCTTTTCTCTGTTCCATTTCGGTTTTCAGTTTCCAGTGATTTTGGTTAACTCTGGCTCGTAACTATTTCTGGACTACTGTAGAAAAGAGAATTTCAACTTTTGATTTGGGGTTTGAATGAAAATGTCTTGATGCGGAACAAATTTCGTTGTCCATTGTCCATTTTCCAGTGTCCACTAGTGGGTTTTTTCATCGTCCGTGTAATTGTCATTATCGTTCTTGATTTCATTTTATTGTTATTACATTGCTATTGTTATTGTTGCTTGGAATTTGGAATTTGAACCTGTTGAAAACTAGATATCCGATATTTGATACGATTACCGATTACCGATTACCGACAAAATAAAACTCTTGGGTAACAAATTAAAATTTCAAAAGTCATAATCATAACAAGTTTTCACATTTCTCAAAATTGGATCCCCCAAATTGCCAATACCAATTTTTTGGCAATGTTTTTCACTTTGCACACTATTTTCAAGATTTTTTAGAAGAGTGTAAAACTTTTCTTATAGTCTCGAATCTCGAAAACTTTTTACAGCTTGTAGAAGGGAAAAGTATTGAAAGCCCCGAAAAAACTGGAGAGAAATATTAAATTAATCTTGTGGGTTGATTTTTGGATTGTTTGATCAATAATTTTTATCGATTTTAAGATTATCCAGATTTTTCCATGTCCTCGAGCATCGAGCATCGAGCATCAAGAATCGAGAATCGTGCATCGAGTCTCAATTTATTTCAAGATTTTATCCCATTTTTTTACACTCTCTGCTTTTGAATTCACCATTGAGTATTGAGTATTGAGCATTGAGCATTGAGCATCGAAAGTCGAGACAAAGGCAACAAAAAGAGAAAGAGAAAGAAAAGGAGAAGCGTGTGCGTGTTGATTGTCGAGTCGACTGTAAAATTTTAGTAGCACCTTCGCCTCAATTCTCAAGTCTCTCAAGCCTCTGAATTGAAGACTCTAAACTCAAGACTCTAGACTCAAATCTGACGTCTGACATCTGACATCTGAATGGACTCTTTTACGCTTCCTCCGCAGGAAAAACTGTGCAAAAAAAACTACAGGCTGAAAATCTAGTGTCTAGTGTCTAGTGTCGAAATCTAGCAGCGAATATTGAGGATTGAGGATTGAGAATGGAGAATAAACTGGAGAATTGAGAATGAAGAGCGAAGCTGTCCATCACAAAAAACGGGAAGCAGCACATGGATTCTCCATTCTCCATTCACCATTCACCCGTTGAAATCCAATCCAATCCAATCCACGGAAAAAATAGGAAGCATTTTTTATTTTCCCTTTGTGATGGAATGAATCAAGAATGAAGAATGAAGAATGAATAAATGTCTTGAAACTTCACAATCACAATTCACATTCGATTGTAAAGTCGACAGTCCATTTTGAATTTTGAACAACTCCCGTTGAGAACAAATAGTAGTACAAAATCCGAACCCATCGATTCATTCATCTGGACGTTGAGGAATAATGAACAAATTCATGTTCATAATAAAGTGGGGTGGCGAGAAGGACGAATAAAAATGACACGTCAATTTTCAACACTCTAATTTTTAAGCTCCCAAAAATCAATTAAGTTGAGTTCCAAATTCAAAATTCACAATGCCCCAGTTTTTCCCACTCTTTTTCATTGTCTGTTCCTTGTCGACTTTGTCGAATGTCGTGTTTGACGCTCCATTTCCCTGTGAAAAATAATATTTTAGACTTCAGACTTTGGATTTTCGATTTTGAATTTTCCAATTCTTTCCACTTTCTCTGTGTATAAATATAAATAATATTCCTGAATTTTATAGAGATTTAACCTGCACCTTACAATGTACAATGTAAAAAACTAGAGCAGTGATGATTAATGTTAAGAATCAAGAATCAAGAGTTAAGGCGCAGTACGCCTTTAAATTATGTTATGACAGATGGCCCACGTTCCACATGTTTCATGTGTTTGGGAATTGGAAATGTTAAAAATTTCAATTAAACCCCATTTAATTTAATTTCGTCATATGTGTAACGTTTCAAGTTGATGATGCTGATCATGTTGATGATGTTGATGGCAATGGCATTCTTCTGTTTTGTTCTCGCTTTTTTTCTGCTGCTGCTGTTTTGTTCTGTTCTCTTCTGTTCTGCTCAGTTCTGGCAGCAACAAGGAAAATAAAGAATGATTCCCATTTTCAAGTTTGGACAGTCAATTTTTCTCCCTCCTGTAAAAAAATAAAAGAGAATCCCGAGTTTCGAGTGTCAGAAGGAAGAAGAAGGCTCAAGAGCTGAGCCGTTTTCTTTTCTTTTTGTCCTCGGTTCCCTGTTTCATCTTTGCTTTGGTTTTGTGTAGGTTGGATGTTGAATGTGAGTTGTGTGAGCAGGTGAAGGAGATTAAAATAAAAATGTAGAGTAGATAATAATATAACGAATAACAAACGGAACATACACAAACAAATGGAACAGAACAAACCCGAATGTAGAGTGTAGAGTGTAATGAAATGAAGAATGCATCTGCTACTTCATCTTTTGTCATCCCATTTTCCAACACATTACATTTTACATTTACAATTCACAAGGTAGAACACACAGTGTACAGAAATAATCACATATTTATTTGGACGCCGATCGCCGACTCAAATTTACACGCTCATCACTCCGTCTTTATTATTCAAATAAACAATTCAAATCCACATTCAAATTCACGAGATTTAATTCAAAACTCGAGACTCAAGACTCAAGACTCAAGTCAACATGGATAAAAACTCGAGAGCCAGAAGGTGAAAAATTCCGGGCAAATTAGAAATGACTACATTTATTTCCATCATTTATGATTTACAACTCGATTCTCGATTCACAGTTTACAACTTAAACCCACAAAGTTTAGTTTTCCAATTTCAAATTAAGAGCAACACAACTGGAAATAGAAAATAAACTGGCGAAAAAAATCACCATTTACATTTAGATTGAGCATTGAGATTGAAAGTTGTCTTTGTTAAAAAAATTGGAATAGAAATTATAAATTGGCTTAAATTGCATCATTTACCAATTTTAGGTCCAAACTTGTGGAATGGAATTTAAAATGAGCTGTTGAACGTTGAACATTGCACATTGAACGTGATAAGAGAATTGAGAAAGTTGTAAGAGACTTTTAAAGAAAGAAAGAAGGAAAAGAAAAGAAAAGGAGGGGATTTCTAAGCTCAAGATAGAGGAAAGGATTAAGATACTTGGATATTGAATACATTAAGACCGGCGGCATCTCACTCACTCACTCTTTCACTCTTTCAATCCATCACAATTCTCAATTCTCAATCCATCTCAATTACATGTATCTTTACCACTTAAAGCCAAATCTCACTCTTAATTACAGAATTACTCGGCTGAATTAGTCAACCGTAGACAACTGTAGTAAATGAATGAATCTTGGATTTCAGTTCAAATCAAACTCGTCCCTTTTGTTTCTATTCCAATTCTGGATTCTGGATTCTAGAGTCTAGATTCTCATAGTCAATTACTATAGAAAACGTCAATGTCAATTTCAATGGAGAATTGAATTAAATTGAACTGAATTTTATTTATTTCTCTCTTCTTCTTCTTTTTCTTGTGTGGAGTCGACTGTAAGTCCAGGGTAGACATGTGCAGACTTGGATTTTTTCCAAGTCACTTGACTTGGACTTGAAAAATTCCAAGTCACTTGGCAAGTCAC
>JAQGBH010005021.1:0-15289 GCA_034698265.1 Sminthurinus aureus
AAATTTTAGTGGGTAAATGTGAATCCTGCATCATAAAAAACTTTTAAAAGCTGATTTTGAGTGATTTTAAAAAGTTTTTAATTTTTAACCAAATAAGCGATACATTTTTAGGTCGAGCTGATCCAGACTGATCCCAAGCTTCCGTGCAGAACTTATTTTGGGTTTGACAATATGTATGTCAATTTAGAATCTAAATTTTAGATCAAAGATTTCCGTTACCTGGCATATTGTTCTAGATAATATTTTTCAAAGTAATAAGTCCTATTCGTCTCATTTTGTTCCAACTGATTCGAACGATGACTGCGAATTTCGTTTACATTTTATCCGTTATATGAAATCGTGTATTTTTATTATTTTATTTTATTTTACTTGGTAGAAAAACATTTTTCGTATTCATTTGCATTTCGATTCTTATTTGATATTATTACTTTTATTTTTATTTCGTCGACAATATTTTCGTCTTATATTATACGTAATTCAATTTTAAACGAAGCACAGTACTTATACAGTGTAAACACTGCTATAGTTTTGTGGTGTAGAAAGCTTTCATGCAGTTTTTCATAGTATGAAGTTCATACTACTGTAAAATGTTCAAGTCTCTTTTATAACGTTGAATAAAATGTACCTATACATACTTTTATACCTAATACCTAAATTATATTAATATACCATGCAACTGTGTGCTACCGTGTAACTTACACGTAACATGATGTTTGTATACAGTACATAATTAAAAGGATTCCTTCCTATACTGTTTGAATCTTTTATATTCTGAATTTTTATAGAAAGACAACAAATATCTATATTATATTTAAATCCAATGATTATACCTATAGTATTTTGTATTTTGTAACCTATGTTTAGATTGAAAGGAGTTTTGCACCATTTTTGGCTTTTGTATATTATAATATATATATGCTACTACATGATATATATAATCATAATATTGTATAATAATATTTAATATTTTGTCGTTTTGATGCAAAATGTAGTAAAAACAGAAACAATAAAACTCTTTTATATATATAACACATTAACATTTTAAATAACAAATATAATGACATGCTTCTTAAAGAGAGATATACGTCACTATTCAATATATATATACCTAAAAGACACCTATATATGTAGTTAATGTATACATTTGATACATTAGACATTTTCATATATTGTATACACAAAAAACTTCCAACGTATATTTCAGAATCAATTTTCTTTCTCAATGAAAAGAAATTTCCTCTGGGTATTAAAATATTAAATATTATAATAATATTGTTATATTATATATTGAATTATTAAATGAAAATAAGAACACAATTACCTTATTTAAGTTAAAAGGAGATAATACTTTCTGTTCTGTTTTTCAAAAAACTTTCAAGCTGAAACGGTGTCAACCATACTCTGTTTGATAATTTCACCAAAATTTTCACATGAACCATTTTCTCCATTATCTGTATGATTCTCAGGTTCAGTAATACTTTTACTCTCCTTATGATTATTACTATGTGAATCCTCATCTACCTTGCTAATTTGTTGTAAGGTTTGAAACGAATTATTTTTACACGCACCGTTTGTTTGACCGTTTGTGGTTCCTTGAAGAATTTCTGCTGAAAATGGTTCTAATTTAGTGTATGATGTCACAGTACTCAAATCTGTGTAGGCTGGAGCATCATTCATTTTATTATTATGATGACTATCATTGTTATTATTGTTATTAATATTATTATTGTTGCTGTTGTGAGTACTGATACTATTTTGTCCTCCTTCTTGAATTGTAGTCACATGGTTATTATCATGATTATTAGTATTACTACTATTGTTACTTAGTACACCGTTACTATTATTATTATTATTATTATTCAACAAACTATGACCATTTGTATGATTATGTTCTATCAATGAAGATGAATTTCCATCATTATGATTAAGTGATAAAAAGTTTAATGAATTATTTTCATGATGTTGGAGGTGATGATGATGATGAGGATGTTGATGAACAGGAGGAAGAGGATGATGATGATGGAGTTGATGGAGTGGTTGATGATGGGCACCATTTGTATTGATATTATACACAGTCTCACAACCATTGGAAACTGCCAAAGATGTATAACCATTTGTATATTCTGTTGGTAGTGCTAGTGGTGGTGGTGGAACTATATGATTTAGAAGTAGTTGTTGTTGTTGTGACGCATCTGAAGAATAAGGATGATTAGTTGGCCTGGTATGATTGTACAAAGGTTGTAGAGTTTGATGAGATAGTGGTGGTGGATGGTAGGATTGACGAGAATGGCTGTGGGCAATCATATTTTGATGATGATAAGGGGATGGCTGTGGTTGTTGTTGCTGTTGTGTGTGTAAAAGAGAGACGACTGAACTTTGAATAGGATCAATATGATTATAGTAGCCAGAATCTGCATATGGATGATGTCTCACAGGGGATACTACTGCTACAGATGGATCCAGGATTCCAGGATTATTTTGATTCAAAGCCATTCCTAATGCACCATTAGTATTATTTTGTACTATGAAATTCATTTCCAATGGGTTATGGTGATTATGATTGTTGACAGGAGGAGTTGTAGGTGTATTACAACTTGGGGCGACAGGTGCAAATCTATTTTCGCCACTTTCGTTTGAAAAATCATCACTGGTTTCAGAATAGGAATCCTCTCTAAATGTTGAGTAGAGATCAAGAGAATCTTCTCGTCTATAAACAGAAAGAAAAACAGTTACTATTATCATTACTTCAATATTACGTATACCTAAAATTATGCATCATTCAGTTTGCTTCAAAATCGTTACCATGTACATAGATTATACACTGAATAGAATGTAGAATATATAAATGCACATATATATCAGAAACGCATAATAATAATATTTCAAAATGGTCCATACCATAGAATATTATACATTATATAAAATAAATTTAGATTCACATACCCAGACAACTCATCATCTGGATGAAACACGGGCTGTCCCATTGCAACAACAATTCCATTACCATTAGTATTTAAATTTGGAATTAGATGATTTGCTGGAGTTGACACAGTAGTTTCTGGTTGTTCAAAATGAACATTGGCATAATTCCCAGCATTTACACATGACTCTAGCTCCATTGTAGAACTAAAAGAAACATCTCTTAATAGTGATCGACTGTTGTATTTGTACTGAGGGTTACCATTAACACCCGGTTGTTGTTGCTGTTGTTGGAGTTGATGATGAGGCATATTCCAATGTTGTTGGAATGCACAATGTGGTTTTAATTGTTGCTGATGTATAACATTAGACTGCTGCATATAAGAAAGTTCACTCATCGTCTGCTGTTGTGTTTGCCCATGAGAATTTGGCATATGATGAGGATTAGTTAAAAGTAAAGAGTTTCCCAAATTTGTCATACTCCCATTAACCTAAACACAAAGAGAGAGAGAGAGAGAGATGGAGAAACATTAATCAACAACAAATTGGATTTTGTAGTATATTAAAAACTAAAAACACAAAAATCATGAAATAGTTTATATAATATTGGTTTAATTTTCTATTAATTTCTGTAATTTATAATTTATATCAGGTTTTAGGGAAAAGACGCAGTATACAAAATAAATATATATATATATATATATTGTCTCGTGCGTACAATAATAATAATACACATATGATTTCTATTCCAATGAGCTAAATTTTATAAATATTATAGTCATTGAAATGAATATTTTGTGTAATAATAAATACTTTATAAATTATTTGAAACATTTTCAATAAAATAAACAGACAAAACAGTTTTGGTGTTTAAAAATGTTGTATAAAATAAAAATGCATACATGATTTTACCATAATGATAGCACAACATTTTGAAATAGTTTTGAGTTTTGGTCAACACACTTCTTCATGCAAAACAAATTGAGTTCTACGCGATACGTGATTTTCACCCTGTTTCCTGTTCTGATATTACTTTTTTTTCTGTTTCTTTGAATAAATTCAGACTTTTGTTTTCAGACAGATTCAGACTTACATGCTCTCTCTCGTTTTGAGAAGATGTTTGAAGATGTTTCTTCTCCAACTCAATTCTCATTAAAGTATGAATAAAATGAGTTCGAACTCGAATAGGATTGAATTCAATTCGTCCATTTTGATTTTGACATCCGTCACGACTAAGAAAAAAAAGAATCAAGAGTAAACGAAAATCCATATTATAGTATTTGTCCAAGAAACTATACAATGTATATATTAAGCAATATGTATTATGTACAGTGTACAGATATAAATATTCAAGTAATTAAATAACCACAATAAAATATCAAAAGTTAATTAAGACAAAATACTTACCTACAACCACAAGGAAAACTTAGTCGATCAACCTAAAAAATACAAAAAAATTACAGACTTTTTATAACTTTTAATTCAAAAAGGATTATGAATTTTGACTAACTCAGTTTCATAAAATATAAATTAGAATAAGCAAGAGAAAACGAAGGAAAATTACTTGACACTTTATTCCAGCTTGAGCACATGAACAGGAATCAGGATCACAGTATGATTTACCTATGTTTAAATATTTGTAAATGAAAATACAAAAAAAAACATGATGAGTATTTCATGAATATTATGAAAATAATGAGGGGAAAAAAATTTACACTAAATATTTGATAATAATATGATTTGATGTTTTAAATTGAATTTCAAAAAAAAAAGAACTCACAAGAGCAACCACAAAATTCACGTGATGTTCGGATATCTCGACATTCTTCTTTTTCTACAGAGTCAATTTTTCTTATTCCAGACTCTCGAAGCAAAACTCTTCGTTGCCGTGTAGGTACTGGCTGAAGGAAGTAGTAGTTGTCCAAATCATTATCAACATCCGAGTCACTCTCCTCCTCATGACTGTCACTGTCATCACTTGAATTCTGGGGTTCCTGTGCGACTTCAGCTATAGTTGAATTCGGATCTGGAACCGGAATCGGAATTGGATTAGTAGACGATGAAGCAGGAGCAGCCACGGCAACATTTTCTTCATCTCCAGCCATTGAATCTTCAGATTGATGTTGAAGTAATTGAGTTTGTTGTTGCTGTTGTTTGTATCGTAAAAGTGCTTGTTTATGAAGTCTCCTACAAATCAAAAGATAAAAAAATAACAATAAAAAAGACCATGTGTATATAATGAAATTTTATATAATAATAATAATATTATAACGTTCAACAGTATTTATAGCACACGGTTTTTCTGTCACCTGGAAGAGAGAGAGACAGAGAGGGAGAAGACTGTATGTATGGACTTTTACCTTTGTTCAGTTGCATGTTCTACAAGGGAGAATTTTCGGCTGAATGCGTGTTCACTTGACATGCCCAGTGTTGAACCTCCTTGTGAGGGGACAGCTGTAAACCCTGTGGAAAGCAGAAATAATAATTATTGTCATATGAGTTTTCGGTAAATACACTGTAAAATTTAACACTAGTATTTCAAAATTAAAAAACTAAACAAACCTTGAGCTCTTGGGAAATAGTAAACAGTGACACCATCAAAAGCAATTGATCGTTTTTTCTTTGGAGCTGGACAGTCTGTGACATCCGAACCTCGACGTTTGATGAGACTTCGTGTTGGAGTTAGGTGAGTTTTAGGTTTGAATGGGGCTTGACATGATGCTGGAGCATCTGTAGTATCCAATGATAATGCTAATGATGATGATGATGGTATACTTGCATGATCAACGGCTAGCGAACAACCATTATTAAGAACTTCCGCCTCATCTTCTATATTAAATTCTACAGAGGGACTGGAATTTGAATTGAGAACATTTTTATGTAAATACTCTAAAGATTTGACAATAGTTTCTTCTCTTTGTAATCTTTCAATCTCTTCTTGATTTGGTTCCAGTTGCTGTTCTAGCGGATGATGATTGAGATGAGAGATTGAATTTTCCTCTATATTACAAGTGGCACTGATTTCAGAAGAAGTACTAAAACTAAAACTAACAGTAGGAGTAGTAGCAATAGTATTAGTAACAGTGGTAGCCGTTTGACTAACAGTGTTTGTGGTGGTTTCAGTTTCAGTTTCATCTCCTAGCCCAATATCACCAGGATCAAGTTTAGGTAGTGATGGGGTTTCATTCTCTATCGTAATAGGAATAGGAGTAGTAGTACAAGTATTACTAGCAGTAAAAGTCATGGAACATACAGAGAAAATAGGAGAGGATCGAAGATCATCATTGAGTGAATGCGGATGTGGGGGTGAAGCTTGAATTTGCGTTTTTTCCTCTCTGTCTTTTACTTTTTCATCTTCACATACGAGAGAAACTACTACTGCTGCTGCTGCCGGTTCAGTCGATGTAACAACTACAAGCTCTTTTTTATCCTCTCCATCCTCTTTCTTCTCTTCTTCCTCTATCCTTTGACTACTTTCTAGTTCTTGTTCATGGCATATTCCACCATTCAACTGTGCTGGAGAAGCTGGAGTAGCAGTAACATCAGCGTGATCATCACAAGTTGATGCTGGTGTACTCTCTTCTACATCGACGTCTTTTTCTTTTTTGCTTTGTTGCTCCTGCTCTTTCTCTTTCTCTGGATGTGGCTCTTCCTTATCTTGTTCCTGGTGTTCTTCTTCTTTTTCTTCTTCTTTTCCTTTTACTACTTTTACTTGGTCGTTTTCTCCTGTTTCTTCTTCTTTCTCTCCGTTCTCTTCTTGATTTCCATCCTCCTCCTCTTTTTGCTCCTCCACTGTCTGTGACTCTAGTTTTGAGTCTTTTTCTCCATTTGAAGTCTTGTTTTCATCTTCATCGTCCTTTTCTTGAGAATTTTGTTCGACAGGAGGAGTAGTCTTTGTTGATACTACTATTTTTTCTTTTTCTCCTACTACTTCTTCTTTCTCTTCTGTTACTTGTTTAGCATTATCCTCTTCCACATCCACGTTCTTCTTTTCATTTCCAACTCCATCAAAGCACAATTCTAGTTTCTCTTGACTCAGTACAACAGTTTCTGGTCCTTTCGAGTCGTTCATAGCTCTAAAATGTAAACAGCGAGTTTCTCTTGCTCGCTCTCTCAATCTCTCTATCTAGTTGGTTCTAATAGATTTTTCAAAATAGAATGTAACGTACATTCATTACGTGGAGATTTGTAAATACATGTTGATGGGATCGGCGTATTCCGTCTTCCGACTTGTTTTCACTGTCAAACTAGAGGATTTTGTTATATATCCCTATGGATGTAAATCATTGGTTGATGTAGTATTGTTAGAAATATCCAGCACACATCAGCAGAATCAATTTCTTTATATTTGAGCTCCAAATGACCACAAATTTCTCCAGCATCTCTACAATAAATAAAAGAGAACAAAAAATATTATTAGCAAGTGTCATGTTTTGCAAATTTTTTTGTAATTCTAAAATATTATATTACGTAGTTATTTTACTAAGAAGTTTATATGGTATAATATGAAATAATTTCTAGCCATTTTTTATTTTTTCCTGTAAATGGATAATCCATTTTCCACACAATTATTAAGCTACTTGATAAAATGTACAAAAATGAATACACTGCTTATTTTTATTATCCATCCCACTATCGAAACGGAGAGAAGATAAAAACATTTGTCCTGTACAGTGCACTATGTACAATGTACAAAACAAAAAACGATAATCTACACATGTAACCACTAATCACTTTTTGCATAAAAACTTTCAATTCTTCATAATATGTTTTGGTGTTCCTTTGCCACACCAAACATGATAAAATGAGTAGAACAAAATAAAATAATTTTTTTATTAAAGTGTCCAATGTCCAGTGTCGAAAGTCGAAAATGAATCGAATATATCGAATTTTCATCGAAATTGACAAATTTGAAAAACCGCGTGCTCAATGGCCAATGTTATCTAACGCTAAACAAATGAATAACTGAGAGAGTCGGAGAAAGTCGCACGACAACACACAAGAACACACAGGAAATTGATCTATAAATATACCAGCTTGAAAAAAGTAAATAGCCATCGATGTGACAAACATGATGTATCGATAAATACAATGAGAAATGAGAAATTATGTATAAAATGTGTATCAAATATCCTATTATATTTTATCTGCCAACATATCTATTATTTTAGCTGATTCACATTCACTATTCACTATCTGTTATCTGTCACTTGTGCGTAAAAAAGTACGTGCATATATAATATCTCAGTATTGCAACAAAGATTAAGCATGAACTTTTCAACTTTTCAGATTCAATAATACTCCAACTCCAATGTTATTATTATTATGTAGAATACGCGTGTATATGTGTATACTGTACACATGTGTACCATATTTTATGAATATTATGCTTATTTGCCTGTAAAAATGTAGATACACATACGTACTTACACGTGTCCAAAGAGAATCTAGCAGCATCCAATGAAAGCTAAAAGTACAATATAAAACTACCACTAAAGTACATATTGGATTTATACAAACGTCATCAGTCATCACACTCTGATAAATTTCCTTTTACACTCATTTTCCTCATGTTTGCATCTCTTTGTCTAATTTTTGTTTCCCTTTTTCTCATATCCCAATTTTACATATTATTTCCCTTTTCAATTTCTTTATCCCTTTTTTGTTTAACCTTTGCCTAACTTTTAACTACTGCATATTGCACTGTTTTGTGTTTTTAAAGAGTAAAGAGCAGTCCTCCAATCTACATTCTGCAATGTATCTAAATAATCAGCACATATACAATATAAAATGTACATGAGAGGACTTTTTACAAGATTGTCCTCCCTCGCTTTCTTTTTATCTGTAGTCATTCCTCCAGTCTCAAGTCTCAAGTCTCATTTCAAAATGACACGAGAAAAATTGTTGAACTTGTGCTGCTCTATTCTCTAATGGTTTCTGTAGTGATGTTAACTACTGCTGCTGCCTTTGCTTTGGCTTTGACTCTTGACTCCTTCTACTTGCAACTGTTGAAGCTTAAGCTGTTGCCTTTACCTACTGTAGTGTACCGTGTACCGTACTCCGGATTCCTAGTTCGTTGGTTGTTTGTTCGGTCGTTCATGTTAAAAGAGTAATATTTATAAAGAATGATACAGAATGAGTAACGAAGAGTCGTCCTTTACTTTATATTTTCTATTTTCTATGTATGGTATGGAATATGGAATGGAGTGACCACGAACTCTATAATATCGGTATAAGAAAAATGTAGCAACCTATTTTAGATAAATGTATATTATAATTTATAATATAATACATCTTGAGTCTTGAGTCTTGAGTCTTGAACTACCACATTTGGTGTACATATAGATCGTTTATTAGGAGTTGTGTTTCCACTAAAATTTACAATCCAATATTTAGTAGGTACAACAGATGTATACATATACATAGAATATTATACTGTTATATTGATGTAATAAAGGCCAAACATACATGTAATATGTATACTGTACAGCATCAGTATGGTTTTTGTTATACCAAAAAAACAAAATGTGTACCTATAAAAGAGCATGCGAAGGGATACATTTATTCTATATCCTGTTGTGTGTATTTTATGTGTGTATTGTACATTGTATTGTATTGTATTGTTACATGTAGAATGTATAGGTAATAGGTATACATAATGTACTTAATAATTACTATACCCATTATATCAGTTGAGAAAAAAGATGGGGAAGGAAGAAACAAGACAGAGGAAACAGAGAAAACGAGAGATCAAACTCACTCATAAACTCATATGTTCAATGATGCCTCTTTCTTGGGGAAGATACACATAGTCGATAAGATTACATATTACATGCTCCGACTTTTCTTCACTGCAGGAGTACTATCTTGTATCTTCCAAAAAACTGCCAATGACCTTGCTTCTATCTTCTAACATCCTATGTATGTATCATGCATATTCCTATAGCCATACATATATAATATGTGTATCATATACCATTCTACAAAACTGTTTACTGTGTACTGTATACATGATTTGTTTGGTGTTGTGCATACACTTTTTTATACTTGGATCAAGATAAAAATATAAATGTATGCACAGTGCATATTGTATATTGTACACGGTACACGGTATACAGAATATATTGTATAGGTATGGGTGTTTTTGTATTTATATTATGAGAACGGTATAATGACAGAAGGGGAAAAGAGAGTCCCTCGAACCAAAGAAAATCCACAGTCGTAAACATTCATCCTCTACCTACTACTTGTTACGTACAAATATATATTATACATGTTATACATAATATAATTCTTCCTGTAACAAATTGCATTTAAACTTTTTAAACTCGGAAATACACAGAAAATGAAGAGGCATAGAAAGCTTATAAACTTATCTTCAAACAACTTTAAACAGGAATATCAACAATTTTCTATAATTCATTAAAAATTAAGAATTGCAGATAAATATTTTTTGGAAAAAAATTGATGTTATTTTATTTATTTATTTTTATCTATAACTCGTACCAAATGACTTGCTCCGAAAAAACATTATAAATTTATTTTTGTTTCATGTCCCAATTCCTATGTACCGTCATACTATCCGTTCTATATTGAGTATTGAGTATTGAGCATCTGAGTAATGAGTAACCAATAGTGAGCAACACCTTGTACTGGTAAAGATACATAGTTTTGCGTTTGCATGGTGTATACATACTATACACATGTAATATGCATGTAGATTTAGAGTCAGAAGATAAAATTGAAATCATGGCTGTAATCTGTAATGATAGTAGTAATTGCAAGGATAATACATGACTCTCAACATCATTCTCTCCAAAAATGAAGTGATTAGTGGTATCATGTTTTTTATGTGTATTTAAAATGTAAACACATCCATGCACTACGTACTGTGTATATATATTATATGTACTTGGCTCCTTGCTACAAGCCACATAACTACCGAGCATTTTTGGCTTGTACGAACTTTCATTCACAGTTTTTATGACGGACTGTAGTTTTTACTACCAGTTGGATTAAAAAAAACCTACTACTACTTGTTGAATTATGCTCCATATTCCATATGATAATACAAAATGCATAATACATAATATATACCTAAAATGCTATTTCCCCTTTTTGCTATGTTCGTCCATTAGCAATCGTCATAGTTAATATAGTAAATATCGTCCTTGCTCAATTAGGATGAACTATGGCTACAGGCTTTAGTCTCTAGATTCTAGAAATCTTAATTGTCATAAACACACCCCACAAGACACAAGTTTAGAATTTAAATATAAAACTGTAGCACATGTACTGAGTGCTGAGCTTCCACGTCAAACCTATGTAAAAAAATATGTAAGAACATGGTACATGCTTATCTATCTGTAATCTGTAATCTGGACAATTGTTTGTTTGCATACAGTCAGCAATGCACGCTGCATGTACGATGTAGAGTGCAAGCGGGAGGAACGGAAAAGAGTATGTAAAGTACAGTAGAGTAGAATAGCAACAGAACTAATTCAACAGAAGAGTAGAAAAAAGCTTGAAAAATAATCCGGTGAGTGTCAACAGTCAACACAAGAGAGTAAATAGTTCCTATAATATGTTCTGTGTGCAGTTTATAATGCATAAGTATAGTTGACAACTCTACTAGTGTTTTCTACTTTTCCCAAGAGTTACCTTGGCTGACTAAACACAACAACACAAAACAAAACAAAACCAAACAAACCATGTGGTTGTTTAAATCAGATTGAATTATCTCTACAGCGTAGAGTGTAGCATGTAGTATGTAGAATGTAGAGTGTAGTGTGATTGTGATTAAAATTAAACACTAAACACTAAATACCACGAAGAAGATCTACTGACTTTGTTCATAGTTCATACTGTCCTTCTTTTTCCAAGTCCTCTGTTGGCTATTACAAACGATGTGTAACTGCAACTGACAACTGTTCACTGCTCTAGAGTCTAGAGATCATGATTGAATATGTACGGATACTTGAAGTTGATCTTAGAAATAATCATTAATCATTATTATTTACAACTCCTTAATAATTATGATTGTTACTGCTCCTATTCCTGTGCATGTAAAATGTCATATTTGTAATTAACTACAACTTGTACCTACAACCTACAGTTGAAAACTGAATGAAAATGGATGAAAGATCCAACACTCCAACGTTCCTTACGGTACTAAAATTAGCGGAGCAGGTTGTCTTCTCGTGAATATTGCTTGTCGTGTGTATTATGTATTATGTATCATGTACAGTGTTCAGTGTACAAAGTATATGCTGCAGTCTTCAATATTTACTCGGCGTAATTTATTTACAAATACAATGAATTATAAGTCTGTTGTGTATCCTTTCAATTTGAGACTTGTTTATATGCTACATGATAGTTTATAGTCTAACGTAGTCTAAGTTCCAGGCAACAAGCATGTGCGTTGTAATTACTAACGACTACTGACTACTGACTATTTTGTAGGTATATTCTGCACTTGTACATTTGGAAATTGTACGTAGGTGTAAACAGTAAATTCATGGAAGTTTAATGTATCAAAAAATGTTTGCGGTAATTTTCTTATTGTGTGTTTAAACTATTTATGCTCAAGTTTTGTGTTGTGTAATACAGTCATCTAGAATCTAGAATCAAGAATCTAGACTTAAATGCCAATTAATACAAACATAATACACCGTGTATATGTAATATGTAGTATACCGAAAACCACAAAACATAAAGCAAAGGCAACGAGAAGCAGGTAGCTTGTTCTTTCTTGTTTTTAGATAATGGATAATAGCATATCATTAGAACTTACAATTAGAACACTGAGCAAAAGTGGGAAGATAATTCATTTTACACGCTGGTTTAAAAATAATCCATCTATCTCCTCCTCCATTCTAGATATTAGCTACGAGATACTAGATACTAGACATTAGATACATTCTTCATAAACTAACCATAAATTACAAATTAAGTATTCTTTCTTTCCTCCGACTAGAGACTACACTCATTTTAACTATTTTTAGCTGTATATTACACATATATTATACTGCACTATATACTATATATACTCTTTACTCTGTGCTCTATGCATTAATTAGTAATTACCAATAATCATGATATTTTTACGTCACGAAATGAGACTTGTCACACACAAAGCACAAATCCTTGCCGTTTTTGATGACGTGCGCTTTTTAATCATGCAGTCTGTAGTCTAAAGTCTAACCTGTATCCGCAACTTTATGATTGACGTATTCACCTATTGCTGAAATACTTGACAATTGACAGGACAAGAAGATCAGAATTCAGAATCAGTAGAACTTTTCAATTTTGAATACCTTGAAGCGTCAAGTATTTACATCAAATTGGAAGAGTCGTGTCACATGTACAATGTGCAATGTGGAACAATTCTTCCTTTCCTTTTCTTCCGTGTAAGATTTTGATGGAAAATGGAAATCGTATCCAAATTTTACAAGTTACAAGTTACAAGTGTGAAAGAGTAAGAAAAGAAGAATAAAAGATTGTTCAAGTTTCAAGTCTCAAGTATACAAAGGTTTTTAATTCCTAGTAATTAAGTTCATTCTTCTCATTCCATATTCCATGGAACGTGGAACCGATTTTGTATGAGAAGCCTTAAGTATTTGTCTGTTTTATTCATACTAAACTAAAGATGGAAGATTACGGTTCAGCAACTAATTAGTTTCCCTATTCTTTGCAACTCTGTATTCTTTGTTTGTAAATTGTATATGCTTTTTATTAAGTTTCAAATACAGAACTTTTCATCGTTTACTGTACGTTTTATACACGTTCTGAACAATTCTAGTTAGTTCCTCAGACATGACTAATTGATAATTGATATTAACCTTGCTTCATATCTAAAGACATGTCAAGCGTTTATCGAAATAGATATTGACACTTATGTCTTGTGGCCTATTAAACATAGATTTTGGAGCTTTGGATTTGCTACTTATTCTTAAGCAAAACTCAGCCAGTTTCACATTCAATATCCGATGCATACTAGTTTGTTCAGAGTACAAAATACAACATCAAATGCTCTAATTCTTTACATTTTACGAACACAAAATCCCGAATGTTTGCATGCTTTTATCCGACTTTCGTTTGAAAATGTAGGTATTTTCCCCTTTTGTGCTACATTGTTTATTGTTCGTTGTTCATTATTCAATATGGACTCAAATCTCAAATTATTCAATATGGTTGATATCCGATTTGGTACAAAAAAACCAATGAAAAGTATACTGCTTTTTTCTTTTTCTTTAGCCGCAAGCCTTAACTTTTGTACTACTTTTGCAGAAACCTTAAAAACTGTGGAATGAAGTCGCGTTAAACATGCTACTAATTCTAGATTCTAGATTCTGCATTCTATACTTCACTTGTGTATTTGTGTACATTTTTTCTACTATTGCTTTCATATGCTCTACTATACAAGCAATGCAAAGTTTTTCAGCTACCAAGCATGAAACCCAACAATAATTCAGTGTAATGACACCGGAATTAAAAGTTTACGTTGTAAAAATCGAAATGATCCACCATCTTGTCAATAATTGTCAATAGAAAATAGGAAAAATACCCAAAACATATATTCAGAGATTGAATGCAGACAAAAATTGATGGGGAACCGAAATAAGTTTGTTCTTATAATTATTTCCTAGATATTCTATATTCCATACTCGATACTCTATACAGATTAAAGATAGATGCGCATTACAAAAAGCTGGAAGAGTACAAACTTAAGTCATGCAATCAGCACGACTCATACATACAGAAAAAAAGAATACAGATAGAATAAACTCTAAACTCTTTTGAGTGTTGAGTTACTGTTTCACGCAAGAAAAGTTTGGTGGAATAGAAATCACAGGAAAAGTTCCTCAAGTCTACAGTCTAGAATCTGGAATAAGTACTTGTGTGACATTATGGGACATGCATAAAAAACTATAATGAACATGTACAATGTATAATGTATGATGCACAGGGTTCAGTGTGCAGTCCTAGAGTCTAGATTCTAGATTTAGTAAAAAGAGTCTGCAAAATTAATGTACCTTTGACAAAACAAAATACAAACCTTTGATGTGTACAGTGTACAGCTTACAGTTGTTTGTAAAAGTAGGAAAGTGGAATAGAAACCTCAAGTACAGTACCAACCAAGGAAATTTGTACTATCGACTTTAACAGTTCCTATTTTTTTCAATTTGGATATTTAGATAGTTGGCCTGCACGAGGATTCTATAAACTACAAGATACAAGCAAACTGTAGTTATGTAGGATACTAGGGTGATGCAAAAAAATGAAAAGTTGCAGAATCTTTCGGGCATGTTGCTCAAATCATACCTCTACCTAAGGGTGACGTACCTGCCAAATTTCAGAAAAATCCGCG
>JAQGBH010005022.1:0-15282 GCA_034698265.1 Sminthurinus aureus
AAAGAATATTTCCTCGTTGATCATAAAACACGTATGCGAAAAAATACTTGTAAACAATACACAATGTACACATAGATAATACATAAGGAAAAATTGGAAATTTATATTTTAAAAAAAAATATATATATATATATAACTTATGAATATCCAAATTATGAACATACATAATATATAGTGGCAACCTCTCTCAGGAGGTATCAGTTTAAACAATCCATCTTCATTCTGAAATACTAATCAATGTCATTTTTCTTTCAATCTCTAGATCAAATTCACAGTCCAAATGCTTATGTTCGAGATTTTTATTTCTTTTCTCGTGCTCAACACCCTCAACTTAGCTTACAGCATATGGCTCCTGATTATGCTTACAATGCCTTACAACGTCAAGCTTTTATTCTAAAATTCCTGGAAAGTGGAAAAGTCACTCTTACGTGGGCAATTTTAAAGAATGTAGATCAAGTAATGCAACGAGTAGTATTTCTTCATGAGGAACTAATGAAATTACCATCATTTCCAAGAAAAGCCATGGAATCTGATATGGATATTAGTAAAGGAGGAATGATGGGAAGGGTATAAACAGATATAATTAAACTTGTAATTATTATTGTAAAGGGAAAAATTAGAATGTCAATAGTCAGTCTAGTTGTATTTTATATTCTCAAAATATATTAATCACAATTTTGCTTTGGATTTCTTTTCAGGAACTTTTGGGTTTGGATGTGCTACACAAATTTATGTGGACAAAATTGATTACTCGAATGTTTGAAGCTATGTCAGGAAATTTTGCTTATTCTGGAGATATCCATCTTTTTATCAATGTTTTAAGTGGTTAGTACCAAAAAAATCCATTGCAAATCATTTATTTTCAAAAGACGTCGTCAAATTCTACGTTTGTAGTTAAAAAAAGTTGTACACATAAAGTATATATATATTATGATTTCATACATTACAAATCTAAAATTAAAATAAAGTATGAGATCAGATCCGCAGAGTATGTAAATATAAAAAGAAAACAAATGTACTTATTATCTTTAGGTTCTCTCATGGTTCATTCTGAGGATGCAACAGTAATTCGCTATGTCACTGCCGCGTTTATCAATGCCGCTCAACAATTTAAAAATATTTTTTCAACAAATGGTTATTTACTCGTAATGCCACCACTTCTCCTTACTTACTGCAATCATCAGTCAAATCCTTTAGTCACGGGAGCAGTCGAATTTGCCTGCAAGGAATTTTATTTACTACATCGAAAACCCTTTGTCTTACAAATGTTTGGTGCTTTGGCTGCCCTTCTTGATACAGATGAACAGGCTCAATATGGTGACCCAAGGAGAGTTCCATCAAAATGTTTGGTATGTTATAACATTATGGTTACTAAATTCAAATTCATTTTACGACAAACGATGAAGAATCTATATGTTATATGTATATGAAATATGTATGAAAACATACATCATGTGAAATTAATATATTTTGAAATTATAGTTCCGACTGCTTCTTTCTTTGGAAACTCCTACTCCAGACCCACTTCATATTACCGAGCTAATTCATGGACCTCAACCATTAAGACCATTGGATTTTTGTAATATCATATTTTTATTACGCTGTGTTCTTGTCATTTATCCTTTTTATTTTTTCATTAATATGCATCCTTGCTCTATAATGTGAGATTCACTTTAAACAGACTTTTGTACCATTGTGTTAACAAATGTTATAAAAAAATCTTTCTTTCAATCTTTCTTTCCTCCCCAGGTTACCACGATGATTCAGATGAAATTACAGTTTTGGATTGTATTTCTATGTGTGTTTGTGTTGTTGCTTATGCTTCTGATTCTCTCAGAGGACAACAAATGCTCGTATGTTGTTTTTTTTAAGTATTTAATAGCATAATATTCAAACGTTTCACATGTCAAAAAACTAGATATGTAATTATAGTTTTGGATTATAAATAAAAACTACGAGAGAATTCGTGTATAACAGTTTTAATGATTAGTATTTGCTATTATTTTTTTAATCTTTTAGACTATACTTGAAGCTGTTCTTCCTCCTTATTTAATACACATTCAAACTAATAAAACTGAAGGGAAAACAGAGAGAGACGTCATCAATCATATTGCAGTGGCAATGAAGACTTTAGTGAATAACTGTGAACCTTTAGCAAAGTAAAAGTTTAATTAAATTGTGTACTTGCAAACTTTCAGATATACTGATTCCAATCTTGAAGTTTTTATGAAAATCGATTTATAATTATCATGTTGATGCTCCTTTTTATTCCACAGGAATTATTCTGGTCCACAAATGTCCGAGGCAGCGGATTTGAGAGGCTCAAGTCAGAGAAACTACACAAGTAAAGGAGGTTTAATGACGCCGGGATATGAGTTTGCTGATGATGACTCTCATTCAAAATACATGAGTGATCATTCTAGAAATAAAACAAGTAAAATTCATGGTTATTACAAACACAATTCTAAAAATAATAAAACATTCTATAAAAATTCTAAACATTTCCTTTTTATTATTGAATTACGAGATGAAAAATAATGATAATACATATTATGTTACACTTTAAACTTTAAATAATGTTAAACTACACGAATTTCAAATTTAATTTTAATTTTTAGATTATGATCGAGATATGCAAGATTCAGAAGTAAGAAATAAATTTTACTATTATTTATTTATTCTGATTTTTGTTGAAACCATAAAAACCCCGGGTTAAATTATATATACAATATACATTGACTTAATATGTTGTATATTTTTAAAAATAGGTTATACGCGACGAATTCCGAAGACCAAGGGATACACTACTGTCATTAGTTTCAGATTTTTATTCAAAGAGTTCAGTTAGATTATTGGAACTGGCGAAAAAAGGTGGTGCAGAAGCTAAACCAGTTGAATTGTTGGATAGCAAAAGTCATGTTGTAAGTTTATTTAGTGGATCATACAAAATTGTTTTTTTGTGTAGGTTTTGAATTTGATTCTAGAACTATGTTGAGAACGGGTGAATATCATATTTTTTGTCCATCATTTTACAGAGACTTTCAGAAGTTGCCATGAGTTTACTAAAAGTAAGTCCGTATGATCCTCCTACAATGGGCTGCCGAGGTCTTCAACGTTATATGGTTGAAGTTTTCCCATTTGGTGACTGGTCAAATGAAAGTGAGTAGTACCATTTATTACTGTAGCATCTAAATTGTAGTTTAGATCATGGAACATGTTGTCAAAAATAAATTCTTTTCGATGCTAAAAAATAATGCTGAAAACAATGTAATTCTTTTTATTTAGATTGCCGTCCAGCACTTATTGCATTTCTCCGCAGGATAGACAAGACTTTTATAAAAATTTGCAAGAAAACATCAATACGGGTACATCAAACTTTTGAAACTGCTCAAAATTCGTATTGTTTTTTTTTATTTCTTCACTTTTTTTACTGAAATTGAATTCTTATATAAGTAATAATATAAATATATGATTGAATGAATGATTATTTTAGAGGCACACTGATTGGGAAGCTGCGGCTGGTTTACTAAAAGGAATTTATCAAACTCTTTGGCGCCATCCTTACATTGTTCATATGCAACATTTAAAATCCCTCATTCAGACATGCCAGTGTTTACTCATGGGTGAAGGTCAAGCTAGCGAATCAGGGTTGAGTTCAGCTGGTGCTGCTTTACTCGGAAAGATCCCACCCACTCATTTTTGCTCAACTGTTGTCAGACTTTTAGCTCTCCAAGTCAGAGCTCTAGGGGTATGTATAACTAATCCATTTTTACATCTACTTAATTCTTTGACCATTTATTTTCAAATTTTTATATGGAATAATAAAGAATAAAATATTAAAAACTAACTGGTTTGATTTAAATTGTATTATAACACAACAGGAAACCTATTCAATGGAACAGGCTTGTGGTCTGAATCCATCCATTCCAATATTACAGGACAAGTCCGATGTACTCCTCATGCATCTTTTATTGCCCATGTGTCTTCGTGTTGGAAGTGGACGAAAAGGTTCGTTATTCTTTTTAAACTAATCCTCAAAACAAAAAATTGAAATTAATAGATTAGATTCAGGGCTCAATTTGTTAAAAAAAAGTACTCAATATACATATAAATTGTAAGGATTTTTGATGGAGATTTTCAAATTGTTCAAGTTATGTTTTCAGTTTTGTAACCGCGTGAATACTAATTTAGTTTCTCTTTGTCATGGCGGCTTTTCAGATGTACCGAAAATGAGGAAATCAGATATTGTATATATTCTAAATGTGATACTACATAGTATGAATGCAGGAGGGCCTCGGATTAAAAATGCTGCAGATGGAAATAGTGCAGTTGGAACTGGTGCAACTAGATCAGGAAGTGTTTCCGAAAAGAAAGTCAAAGTTTCAACATGTCAAATTGCATTCTTAGGTACTCAAATAATAACATGTCACTGTATAATAATAATATATATTTACCATTTTCATTTATAGAAAAATGAACAAAAAATGAAACCTGTTCTATAAATAATCAAAATAATGAAATTATTCTTACACGGGTCTAGCACAAATGTAATACAAAAAGTCTAAACATTTTTAGGTTTAAAAATCCTTTGTGTCTGTTTCGATACCGAGTTAAGTTCTGAATGGGCTCGTACAGTTAGAGCAATACAAGAACTTGGAAATCGAGGTGAGGGAGGAGCTGCACTTTGGGACTTTTTGGAATTCGTTGTTAGTGTCAGAACCTCAATTTACCCAATGTTTCGTCCATTAATTTCACAAAAAATGTCCAAAACTCCATCAAACGATCAGGAAAGACAGTTTCAATTTGTTATTCGAGAACGCCTCCGTTGTGTAACTTTGGGGAAATGTAAGGGCACTCTTTTAGTTGATATGGCTCATCAAATGAAACTTCTCAAAGAAGAGTTGGAAACACGCAAAGGTGATTATTTTTCAGGTCATGATGGTATGTTGTAATCTTCTTGTCGTCCTCTCGTACTTTAAAGCTTTTTTACTATATTGTGTTGGAATGCTTTTTAATGTCATGTCCAGTCTTGTGTAATGTGTCATGTATATATAATATATATATTACATATACATAATTTTTTGATTTTTGAATTAATTATCGCACATTTTATATATATATATATATATATAATATATACATGATTTTATATATGTTTCAGAGCCAGAGAAAATAGAGAAAATTCTTTTGGAAACTCAAGAGAATCGTCGACCACGACCATCCCTATCTGAACTTTTCCCTAGTTTAGCTGCTCGTTTTGGAGGTTCAGATGAAAGTAAAGGGTCGACTGCCACTATTCATAAAGGTCTGAATCGAGAGTCTAGTGTGAGAGTCAAACCAAGTTCACAAGGTAAGGAAATTTTCAAACTCTGATTAATTTGTTAACCATACCTGTTTGTATTATTATATTATAGTATTCTTGTTTTACCAAAATATTAATTTTTAATGTTTGAAATGGAAAAGACTATTATAATTACAAGTTATAAATTATCACTATTCTATATCCAAGGCTCTGTATTATATCATACATGTATGCAAAAAATAGCAGGGAAAATTTTAACCGTTTTCAAAATTTTTAAGTTTAGAGTATATATGGCAGGTGGTTACATTTTGAACTTTTTCTCTTCTTCCTTTTCTTACTTGACTATAATCTAATATAACCCTATAGAACGTTGACAAAAACCCTTTTGCATACTTTCACTGATAGTTATTATAGCTTGAGCTTTTATATTTGAGTATGTGTGATTGACACACGTTACACAATCGCATAATATATTACCATAATATAGTAATATATGTGTATCTATAAATATTCAACTTGTATGCTAGAGTTGACAGAGTTCACCCTTTTGACTATAAAAGTGTTTTATATGAGTGCAGTGCAGTATGCTATGCGTGTTTGTTTTATTGTGCGTACAAATAATCAGAAGGGTGTTTTCCAGATGGTGTTCACTAATGCATCCTCTTGTCTCTAATACCTTTTATCGTTCGTACACTTGTATCTTTTTGCCTGTTTATAAACCTAAATATGTACTAACAAGTAAATTGTGAGACGTAGGTAGCTTGGACATTACTCTATTACACAAGACATAGATACACGTGGTAGATAAAAAATAACAATGTAAAGAGATAGGAGAAAAGCTTTCACTGTTCGAAAGTATTATAACTATGAACTAAATTTATCCATGATGTATATAATATGTAGAATTTTGATTTTTCACATCGTTTTTGACATTTTTTGCATAATTGAACAGCAACTACTCGAGTTTTTGGTTTTCTGGAAATGGATTTGTACTAATGAATGACAGTTGACAGAAGCAACCGAACTTTGTTTCTCATTTTCTCTGTCGTTGGTTTTCGTTTTCTGTTTTTGGACATTTTAAATATACGATATATATAATATACATATACACAGATTTAGGGCCAATCAGTTTTATTTGTGACCATGTCATTTCATAAAGTAGGGAGTTTAGACTACTTTAGACAAAAAATCTAACTTGTTTACTGTTGACTGCACTGTACCTCGAATATTTTTTTTAGAGATATTATAAAAACATTTCTATTTTATTTACTGTGGTTGTTCATATATTATCTTGTAAAAATGACGATGAGAAAATATTACGGACAGCAATTTGATATTATTTCGTGTTGATAACTTATCTGTATTATCACTCCGTACTCAGTGTTTTGTTTTTCTTACTTTGTACTGCCCGGAATCTGGAATGTATATTTATATATAACTGTGAACAGAGATGCAAATTTATATAATGTTCTATGTATAAAAATATGATGACTTGATAATGTTGAGTTTGAATTGATGTTTGAGTTTGATTACAAAGTATAAGACAATGCTTTATGTCAACTTATTGTTGAAGGTCGTATGGAACGGTTTATGAGAAGAGTGTCCATAGCCGGGGATGCCCCGTTCAGTATACCTGAAAATTCAATTAAAGGTCTCTCTTCTTCTCTTTTCTAAAACTAACTTCTCTCATCTCTCTTTTCTCTATCAACTATATCTCTCTGACTCTTTTTTCTCTATTACTCTCTATCTCTATACATCTATCTCTTTCTCTTAACTCTAAATTCTCTCTCTATATATATATATATATTTCTTTGCGCTCTTCAATACTAATGTTGTTCAAAAGCTATATATATAATAAATAATTAGAAATTAGATATTATCGCATTATTCTATTCAATTTTTCATTCCTCTCATGATACGTACAGTGATACAATGTATAATACACTCTATAATACTCACATTCTTTTCTTGTTTCTTTGTTATTCTTTTTCTTCATCTATATATATTTTTTTAAACTTAAAGAAAGTTTTTTTTATCACAGAGGAGGTTAATGGTTAACATCAAAAAACAACAACGTTCAACTTTTACCCAGTTTCTTTCCCAAATATTGACAAAGTGTCAAATAATACAAACGGATTTTACGGAATGTATAGGATGTTCTTCGACTTGACATTCCATAGTGTGGTGGATTTTTTTTTATCTTGTAAGTTGTAAGATAGTTATTTAGGAAAACAATTGAAAAATTATATTTTCAAGACATGGTACATAGTACAATAATAAACACGTACACAGATATTTCACATAGGTTATCTGCAGCATTTCTTCTTCTTTTTTACATCGTTTGTACATTTTAAGAAATATAGGTATAATATATAATAGAAAATGTAAAATTTTTAGTGAAAGGTGAAAGTCTTTTAGGAAGAAAGTTGACTCAAATTGACTTTTGTCTAGTTACTCACTTTCACAATTCATTTGAAAGGATGAACATTTACTAACAATCATCTTTATGATACATTAGAGATTAGATTGCTCACGTCCTGTATATAAAGTTTGTATTGTCTTTTCCACTATAATAATGGCCATGTTCTTTGTTTGTTATATATACATATTATACGTTTTGAGAATTTCACTTGCAATTTTGCATTAATCTTCACCTATACACCACCTACACCTTTTGTAATTATTTCACTTACACTGCTATCCAAAAACACATAATATACTACCAAGCACCCTATCCATCTATTTCTCCATTATATTGGGGGGGGGGGGGTCTTTTAGAAAGTAAAGTAATCCGAACACAGAGTATTTTACATTTAATGTAGTCAGAAAACAGTTTTAGCATACTGTAGTTAGTTACAGATACAGTGTAGTAAAATGCATCGTACAAATTACAAGTTATGACTTATGAGAATGATTTTTGCTTTGACTTGTGATGGAAAAAGTAAATTAGAGAATATTTGAACATTGGACGACTATATAATATTATGTACTTTTAGGGTGTTTTGAAACAAACTTGTCTGTATGTTTTATTTTGGTCTAAATACTTGTATCTAGGCTGTTGAGGATCTAAATATATAGACTTTTTGTTTGTATTTTTTTTGTATGAAAGCAGTGTTGGACATTTGACATTTAATAATTTACCTCATATTATAGTTTTTTTATCAGTCTGTGCCAAATCGTAACAGAAAACAAAACACAGACTTTATTTATGGTACCTCATTTACGCTTTCTATCCTTTTTGTACATGTAAAAGTACTCTACCGATGAACAGTAACAACAGTTACTTTTATGTATATTATATAGTTTCTAGTTATTTTAAGAGTAGAGTAATGATGTAATATGATATTTAATATCTCAGTGAGTCATAATATATTATATGTATTAAATGAAGACCAGTTAGACAATCCAAGTATTTGTTGGTCCTTTTGTATAGTTTTATATCGTATACATAAATACATATTTGAAATTTTTAACGCTACATAATGTGGCATTTTATGTTTGTTATTTTAACAGACAGAGTATATAGTATACTATACAGAGTATATAGTATTAAAACTTAAAACCAATAAATTATAATTTATAATTCAGTACTATCTTGTTCTGTTGAATTTTTTTTGGTTTACGATATATTATATACTTAGTTATGCACTTGGTTTCAAATTTTAATTTCATGAGAATTATTTTTTCATTTTAAAGACATGTGATTTTATCAATTGTTTTTATTTTATTATCACTTATCACAATAGAATTATGTATGAGGAATGAATAATGACAAATTTTTCTTATTGTTGAGCCAAAAAGATCTCGTGTTGCTTGTTTTTTTTATGATTCATTGCTTCTTTTACAAAAAGTATCACCATATTTTGTTTTTTTTTATCAAACTTTGTCAATCTCTGAAATCATGTGTACAAACAAAATATAGAGAGGAGTGAGGAAACATTTGAACTTCATCCAGAGAGAGAGAGACCTCTTGAAGTTTTGGAATCCACCGGTGAGGAAGATGTCCCAAAACAACATCGTTTACAGCGACAAAAATTTCAAAGTAGGAAAACGTTTCGTTTTCGAAAGAGTAGGCGTGGAAATTTAGAGGTAATGACACGATTTAATAATAATATTATACGAGGAATAAATTCTCCATTTTTATAAAGTAGTTGATTTTAATGTTATTTGAATACAAATGATACCGTTTCATTCATGTGTACAAAGTAAAAATACTAAAATTGTATATAATTTTCCAAAATTGACGGATACTTGCTATTTCTGTATAGTTTTCGAGTGTTGATATGGAAGAAGAAAATCAAAGGCCAGATTCTCCAAGTTCTCCATCTCCAAAGGATGAGCTAATTCGACGGGACAAGGAGCAAATGGATGACGAAATGTCCATAGATTCAAATAAAAGTGAAAAACCACAGAAAGCGTCCTTAAAAATTCGATCCAAAAAACGAAAGACGTCTACATCACCCCAAAATGGAAATGGAAACGGAAGCAGTAATGGAGGTGACTGTGACTCTTTTTCCCGAACAAGTTCAACCGTGGGTTACAGAGAAAGTTTTGGTAGGCCCTTATATACACATACACTCATAAATGATGTATACAGTATAGGCACCAAAATGCTACCAATGGTAGAAACGTTTTGAGTTTTGTCTATCTATAACAGACTTGGTATCTGAGTCTGTCGTGAAAAGGAGAATGAGCTTAAGGTCTTCCGTTGTTGAATTTGCAAAACAACAAAAACTAATAGCAACTGCAAAATGAATAATTTTTTTCGTTGTTTTATTTTTTTTCTTACACTTTTCTGCTTCGTCTTGCAAGGAAATTGAAGACTTTCCAAGGGTTCGATATGAATTTTCAAAATTTCCCAAGAAATTTGATAAAAAAATAATTAATTTTCCAGTTGCTATTAGTTTTTGTTGTTTTGCAAATTCAACAACGGAAGACCTTAAGCTCATTCGCTTTCTGTCCTCACTCCTCACACCCAGATACCAAGTCTGAGTGGAGCAGTACAAAAACACGCGAGAAACGGATGAGAGACGACAAATTGGGGTAGAATCGGCTATGCTTATCCTATCACAAAATTCCATTCAATATATTTACAAACCACGGCGGTTCACTGAATAACAACCTTACATAAAAAATAAATTACGTGGTTTAGCAGATGAACTAGCCGTAAACTAGCCAGCATATAGTTGGTTTTAAATTTAATCTAAAAAATGTTTACAAGCTAACTAACAGCCTTAGCAGTTGAATCAAATAAAAATTCAACAAAAACTGTTGGGTTACTTGGAGACACAAGTCAATTTAGAATTTTGGGTTTTCAAAATTTAATTTAATTTCCATGACAACGGGAAGCTACGGGCAAAAGATATAGTATGTACGCAATAACTTAGTCCAACACCTACCTCCAGCTGCAAGGGTGACTTAGTTAAGTTAGGTTATTTTGAGATATGCGCTTTCAAAATTTTGCCATTTAAAATACATTGGAATTTTTTTGGAGGCTTGTGTTTAACTGGTTGCTGGGGCTCTGGTTGACCTTTAAATTTCACAAGGTTCCAGGTTCCAGATGTAAACTAAGTAGGCACTACTGCTTCAGGTAATAATGAAGCAATCCCAAAATTATGTTGTCGCAGAACACTATTTTGGGCCACCGGACCCCAAAAATCCATGTTTCTCCAAAAGGTCAACCAAATTTTTGCAGCCTCCGGCTCTCATATCGTCCAGGAATTTCTGGGCTTCTTTGGGGTCCATTTGAGCAGCGTCGGCGCTGAAGTAGGTTTTTATTGATTCTTTATTGCTGTATCACAAATCATACATCATGTAGTTTTATTCTCTCACACTTTTAATACCACAATAACCAATAACCAATAGTCAACAGCTATTGTGTTTATTTGCAGTTAGTATTTAGCAGTGAAAGTAGAAACACTAATTGTAAAAGAAGAAAATATTGGCAAAATACCACATTTTTAAAAAATGGTTTTTCCGTTGCTACGGTTTTTGTGTTTGTTTAGTTTTTACAACGAATTCACAAATAACCTTTTGCTTTTGTATTTGAACGTTGAATCTTTCGGAAGAGTCAAATTTTGAAAAAAGAAGCAACATCATGGGAATATTCCTGTTACTTTTGGCTCTCCGCATGTGATTTCTAAAAAACAACCGGAAAATTTCAATGTGGAGTGCGTATTAAATTAGCCACTCCCAAAAGTGATCAAAATTGCTGCAGAAATCAGTGACTCATTTTGGCTTTGTCGTCTGCACAAAATATGAAAGATCCGGCTTCCGGCTTTCTGCTCATGAGTTCCGTTGAAGGGACTAAAATAACACAGAGCCGATTTCGCTCTACTAGAGTTCGGCAGATGCCGATTTCGAAAACGTTACTCATTAAATACAAATTTTCGCGAAATCACAGCTTGAATGAAAGAAAATACATCAAGAACCAGTCAAAATATCCAAAGGATTTTGTGTTTTTACACTCACTTGTCTGTTACTCTGCTTGTGCTGTGGTTCGGGTTCTCGTTCTGGGTTTGGACTTGAACTTGGAATCAAATCGAAGGCAATCCAATTTTTTCACCGTACCTAAATAAATCATGGTAAAAAAACAAGTTGAGTAGTTTTTTCCTTGGTCAAATTAAAACTTTTTATGTTTTGTTTTTGTAGTTTTGAGATTGCGTACAAATAGTTTTCACGTTTGACATTTTCTTGCAAAATTTTGTCAACCAGCCGAGCAAAAAGTGTTGAAATACAGAAAAAAATGAGCTTTTTCCGACTGGCGTCGTTGAGCCCCGGTTTCGGTTCAGGATCGTGACATAGACTGGTGATTTTGACAGTTTTAGGTGTCTCAAACTTGTTTTTGGCCACTTGCGTCAATCAACAATTCAATTTACATTCTATGATGATGCATTTTATTGTCAAACAAATTTTGAATGTCTGCCTTAAAAAATACAAACGACATTTTTCAACATTGGACATTTTCGTAATTTAGTAGCAAATTCAGGTAAATTCAAATTTATTACAAAAAAACGGTAGTCACAGTTAAACTGCGCGTTTAAACTTTTAAGGGAAATTCTAAACTCTATGATTTTTCAGTATCATGGCGCCATTTTATCCAAAAGAGGTAAACAGAATAAATCTCATAGTAATTTTACTGATACAATTTTTGCAAGCGATTTGAGAAAGCATTAGCACGGGATTGTAAAAAATCTAGGAATATAAGAAGTTCAAACAACGATTAAAATTTTCAGGCGGCGTTGAAAGGCGCAACTCCAAGTGAACATGGATTTCTCTTTGCGATCTTCCATCTCACCGTGTTTTTTGCTGCTCCTGCCTATGAAACTCTGGTACTTATTTTCTCTGTTCTCTGTTCTCTCTTTTGTAGTTGTATTCTGCATCGGAGCCAGTGAAAAGTGAAATAATTGTTCAAAAATGTCAATTTAATTACAATCCATGTTTGTTGTTGCGTCTGTTTTTTCCAGCTGAGCAAAGTGAGTCAGTCAAAAATGTTCTGCCGAAGTAGTTCTCGTCACTGGAACTGCTTCTGTTTTATTTGTGTGCGATGAAAATAAATAATAAATAAATCATCATGAAAATTTAAACGTCTGTAATTTTTAGTGCATTAACGGATTCATTTAATTGGCTGATTTTCTCGCAGGTTTCTGTCGTATTTAAATGACTTGGCGAAAATTCTCGTTCTTTCCTTCGCCCTTTGAATTTTTCAAGCTCTGGGTCACTCTGGCAACATGGCTTCGTCCTTCACTCTCATCACAAAAGAATTCCCCACAACTTTCGCCACCACATTTGCCACTCTGGAAACTGGTTTTGGCCTCGGTCTGATCATCGGCCCGTTCGTCGATGGAGTTTTGTACGAGGTTCTTGTTTTTTATGTTGTTTACAGTGCAGGAAAAACAAGAACAGAGAAAGTTAAAAATTACAATGCAAAAATGCGGTGTGTAATTTGCGAATTCTTCGTATTCGTATTTTTTGTAGTTTGGAGGATTTTTTCTTCCCTTTTTTGCGATGGGCTCATTTTAACGTCGATCGTTTCCTCGTTTCTCATTCACTCATCAAGTAAATTAGAAATTGAAGGAGTTCTCGCCGAGAAAAAACCCCTTGATGAAAATGGAGCAAAGAGTGACAGCGCCACCTTTGGCTTTCTTTCCCTATTAAAAGTTCCAGTTTGTTTACTCGCGGGAGTTTCAATCGCTGTGAGTAGTTGCAGCGTCCGATTTTTACAGGCCACGCTCGAGCCTTTTCTCAGAAAAATTGTGAGTCATCTATTTTCTCTCTTTTTTATATCCTTATAAAACAATTTTGCTCTTTGCCCTGGGCTAAAAAGTGGAAAATTCAATGGGCGTGAAAATTTTTGCGATTCACTTCTCGACTTTTGTTTTCTGTTTGCAGTTCAATTTGTCCCCGATGTACACGGGTTTTGTCTTTATAGTCGATGGGCTAATGTACGCTAGTGCGTGTGCCGCTGTGGGGTCAGCTATGTGATAAGCGGTTGGCTATCCAAAATTTGTGACACTCGCAGGATACTCTTTAACATTTCTCTTGTTTCTTCTCGCTGGGCCGGCTCCAGGAGTACGCGCTTTTATTCCAAAGTAAAAAAATCATACAAAGACCATAGAGAAATTCCAGACTTTCAGAAATTTTCAATGGTCAATGCCTGATGAAAGAAAAGGGAAATTAAAAGTTTTTTTTCATTTGAACGCAGGTCACTTTAGATTACTTGTTTGGCGTTGGCAATTCACGGTTTGGGAATGAGCGCTAGTTTTGTCTCTGCTTTTATTCCGGGAATTCAGGATGCAATGTAAATGCAAATGCCAAAGTTTACACTATTTCAACATTTTAAATTGATTTTACAAATGAGGAGAAATGCCTAAAATTAATTTAGTAAATTGTGCAGCGGGATTTCCAAACTCGGTCTCGACTTACGGATTAGTCAGTAGACTTTAGATTTCGGGACTGGGACGTGGGGCCGAGTGTGGGTGATCTCCTCTTGGATCATTTCGAGTTCTCTGACAGCTGTGTTTTTGTTCTAGCTACTCAAATTTCAATGGTAAGTTACCGAATTTACAACAACAATGACAGCTGGAACAAAGTGCAGCAGTTTCTTTATTTATTTTTTTTAACGGCGTCCAACTTCTAAATTTTTTATTTATTTTAAAAAAACCTGATTGCAATCAATGCGCAATATTTCTTTTGGTTTACATAACCTCCAGAGGATTTTCAGTTTAAAATTAGTTTATTCTTGAAAACTAGAAAAAATGAGACATTAAAAAGGATGAATCCAAAATCTAAAAGAAATTCTCAAAATATTGAACAGTGAAAATTGAAAAGAAGTCACAGGCAAAAGGTTTCTCATTGAAAATACTTTCTATAAAAGTCAAATTTTTCAGAATGTCAAATGTCAATCCACTTGAGTTTTACTGTTTCGAATTATTACTTTTGACAATTTTTCCTATTTTATCGTCTCAACTTTTTTGTTTTGGTGTGACGGAGTGATTCAGAAAAATTGATTGAGCCAAAGTCGCTTAAAAATTGGAATCACTTTGTTTTCTTTTTGTTTGTAATCTGAATCAGATTATCTGATTATATAGATCACCCGATTCCGAATTCCAAACAGATTTAAAACAACTGTTTTAAATCTATTTGTATTTGGTATTTGCGATTTCCAATTTTACGCAGTATCAACCGTGATTTTCATCTGTGCTCAAAAACGACGAAGATTAAAGCACCAGGGGTTGCCTGAGGACATTTTGGGACTAAATGCGCCGTTGATATCGTCACAGTCACCTCGAAGCAGCAATTGACTTCAAATACTCATATTTGTATGAAATTTCATAATAAGGGAGCGAGCGAAGCGAGCTCCCCTTATTCTATCATGTTGTCTGTCTGTCTGTCTGTCTGTCCGTCTGTCTGTTCTTTTCGCTGTTCCAGCCAAACGCATTGACCAAATCACATGCGGTTTTTTGCATTGACACTGTCAT
>JAQGBH010005023.1:0-15282 GCA_034698265.1 Sminthurinus aureus
CCCACCCACAAGGGGTGGAATTCTAAAATTTTTCTTCCATCAAAACTAACTAATTTCAACATGGAGAATCCGAATATAAACACTAAAATCAAGTTTGCGATTTGAGTTGCCTGAGTGGGATATTGCATTTAAAGCTGCTGGTACATGTTCTTTGTTACTAAATATTTGGAACATAGTATTAATACAAATTTTTCTGCACAAGTAAGTAAAACCTACTAATAGTAATATTATTACTATTAGAGCTTGTTAGATTAGATTAGATTAGACTGGATGGTATTTAAGCTATGTATGATAATATAGTACAGTAAAGGAATGTGTAAATCTATACTATGTCATAATAATAGTAATATAATGTAATACTTTCTCGTAAAACTTATATAAAGAATAATATTATTATTATTATAGAATGATTTGAAACAGGCTTTAAAATTATTATTATGTTGTGCTTATGATTTATGATAATTCTTTTACACCCTTATTGCCTTACTAGTATTCTACAGGCTGCACTTTTAAGAATTATGTAATAGTAGTAGTAGAAGTGCAAGAGGCTCTTATAATTTACATGGATATACATAGTTTGAAAAATGTTCAATATTATTACTTACCAGCATTTTCAACGAGATACTATGAGATTGAATAAGGTGACGAAATTCATCACTAACTCCTGAAATTCCAGGTAAAACATCAGGGACATCATTCTTTTTGACGACTGCTGCAAAAGGTGCCATCCAATTTACAACAGGTGCTAAGTCTTCCCAACGAAAACCACTTGCTCCTAATGCCGCTTCCCGTCCTTTAATAACAAAAAATAATAATAATAATAGTCATCATTTATAAAACACTATATATTTAAAAAAGAAAAGATGATATTTCTTCAAAATCAAAATCTAAGTAATGATAGCGATAAATGTTTGACACGTATAATGACAATGATGATACTAGAAAGTAAATAAGTACCTTTGGTATGAAAAATAGAGGCGGCTGCTAAAGCAGCATATGAATAACGAAAAGACTGAATATGTAAAACGGTAAGGTCGACGATTCGGATGGCTCGTACAAAGTCGACACCACAATAACTTGGTTTAACCAGATTATTATCGTCGGTTTCATTTGATAAAGTATTAGCGATTGAACGAGAGCGAAGGAAATGTAAAGAATGAATTCGATTAGGCGAGACACTTAACACTTGTAAGAACACATTAATCCAGGAAGCTGGAGTAATTGGAGTTAATTTCCATTTTAGAGTTTTCATCACAACTAGTTCCATATCTAAAATTTCAGCTTCAGAACAAGCTGTATTTTTTATGGTAAAAAATTTAGAACACAAAAAATCATAGGATTAGTACACGTTCTTTTTTTTGGGGAATTTTATGAGCTTTATCTAAGCTTTAGCCATATTAATAATAGTAAAATTATTATACTATATTATCGTTGTATTTTAATTATTGAAAATGTTAAAAATGTGTACATCATAATAAACAAACACAAACAAAACAAAAAAAACACTCACCGCCATCAGTAACATAAGCAAAAGTCTGAAGTTTTGGAGGATAAATTTCTTCTACTTTGGCAGCCACAAATAAACAAGTAATACCTATTTGTTTACAAGAAAAGAATGACAAAACTTTAAAAAAAATAATGACAAAAATAATAATAATTAATAATAATGTTGCTATATATATACACAGCATGTACATAATGTACAGTACATTGTACATGTTAAAAGCATGATACAGTACATACTATAGTATGTAACTCATGGCACCACACATGTATGTATGTTATGTTCATATTTAACTACTAATTATTAAATACCTATTAGTTGTAGATGATGTTTTAAAACATTATGTTGAAGGGCTAAATATCTGTCCAAAAAATCGGCAGCTAGATAAAGAGTTTCTCGGTGCATATTATAGGCTTCACAAACATCCATGATCCAATCTAAAAGAATTGCTCTCATCTGTGGACTAAGTACTGGATGATTTCTAAATATATTCATGTCTTTACGATATTTTGAATCCATTTTGGTCATTAGCTCAAATATTTCAACTGAATCTGCGAAACTGACTGCGGGTAAAGGTGAACTTCGAGGTAAGGCTTCAGGTTGTTTCTCTGTCTTGGTAGTATAATCCGATCTACTACTATAATAGTGATTCCTCGACCCGCTCTTTTGCCAGCCTCCCTCGCTGTTTGACATTTTTGCTTCTTCAACAGTGTTGAATCAACACGGTAATATTTTTGAGATTATTTCCAATAATTTATATTATTATTATTCACACATATACACGTACACATATAATATATATTTCATCTATAATAATATTATTATATTATTATTATGAATTATTAAACATAAACCAACGGCACTATACTTGTACACTTTTTCACATTGAATAATATATTTAACTATAATTAAGGATTATATTAATTAACACAAACACACAAAAATTGCATGTACACTTTTTCTTATTCTTATTATTGACGAATTCTTCTTCTTCTTTTAAAAAAAACTTTTTGATCCTTGTCGTCGTTAGAATAATAATAAATAAATAATAATAAAGATTTTTTTCCCGTAAATAAGTTTTGATTTTTCCGTTCTCTTGCTTTCTTCGTGTGTTCTCTCCCCCACTTCCTCTTGAAAATGAATGTGTAAAATGAGAATCCAATTGAGTAGGAATTTAGTAGTAGTAAAAGTAACAATTTTAATTGTAATTAATAAAGATAATAGGACAGAATACAGAGAGGTGAGAGAGAGTGGAGAGTATAGAAGGAAACAGTTGGAAGAGGAGAGATCTACACACAGAGAAAATCATATGTGCAGGGGAAGAACTGGAATGAAGAATGAAATACATGAAATCGGATTGCAAGAAATGAGAGCCGAAAAAAAAATTCCTATATCTCCAATGTGAATGAAAACCTTTCGCGCGTACTTTACTTGGCTGAATGTTCATTGGCTTACAACGTAATTAAATGCACTTTTCATGTACATACAAACTACAAACTCAACAAAGACTGAAACCGCGATAAACGATGTTGTGTGCTGTGTGCAACTGAATAGAATTCAGAACTGCATAGAATATACTAGCTCTGACTTATAAAAACACAAATAATAATACCATACTTTTACCTCCAGGAATTCTAATACATAGTCAAAAAAGCAGTAGGTAGTATAAGTAAGCATGCACTAAGTACTTGCTATCCATAATCCACTGTATGTAGTATATACAGTAGTATACACAGTACAGAGTACAATGTACTCTTCCATAGCTAAATTGCAATGTTTTAAACATAAATACATGTATACTGCTTATTTATATATATGTAGTAGTAATACCTGGAGTTTAATACAAGTCTTAAATTTAAAATTACATTGCATTATAGTTAAATCATCATGTTTAATAAAACATCAAGTATCAAGTCATATACTTTTGGATTTTGGGATTTTGGACCATGCATAAGACATATAGTAAAATGCATCTCATCCAACCCAACACTTTATCCTTTAACTCTATACTATAACATAGAACATAGAATAAATGCGGGATCCACTGGTATTTTGGCGGCCTGGCTGGTGGCTGGTCCTTTTTTTAGCTACGAACTACAGAATGGAGAACAACACTATAAACAAAAACGTCCACTCTTTTCTTCGTCTTTCATGTATATTGTGTATCATATGTATGTAAAAAATCATAGCAGGTTCTTTTACAAATGCTATTGTTATCTAGATTTCGAGTTTCAAGATATATTATTGTACTACAGTATAATATAGCTCTCTTACAACAATGCTTAAAAGTAAGTACTTAAGTCCATCCAAAATCCAAAAGTAACAGTGGAGCGAGATACTACTACTTAGAGATTGTGCTTTTCCATAGTAAGTACTTATAAGACATTCCTAAATAAGGGTATCATCATAGGGTTTATAGTGTAGATTTTTCGTCCTATAACTTGTAAGTAACAAGGGCTCTCTTTTAACTTCAACTCAGTACTCAATGTGGAAAAGTATGAAACAGAGGATGGATGAAGGGTAATAACTCTTTTGTAAACTTCTATTGCAACTCAACTTCTTGGAATCAAATAATAATACCAAATACCATGTCGTAATTAGTATCAAACTTTAATTGTGTTATCTTTCCATTGTGTTCAATGTGCAAAAGCATCGTAATATTTAATGTGGGTTCTGGTGTAAAGGGTTAATATATATATGATATATATCTAAGTTAATACTCTAATAAGGAAATCTCCGAATTCCTATGTGTGTACCGATTGTACCCGCCATTAAATAGGTATAAGTATACGGTGAAATCGAAAGGTAGACCAATTAAGTAAAAGTATGTAGCATCATGCATAATGTCATTCTTGTGACTCTTTTGTACATGTACCTATGCATTATACTGTACACATACATAATACATACTTAACTTGTCGTTCTTACTAGTAATGTAAACTGTAAAGATACATGCATGTATATTATGTATCTTAGAAAATGAAGATGCTTTTACTTATGAAATGACCTTTGCTTTCATAACATGCTAGTAATGTCAAACAACTAGCATGTGTAATGTGTATAACTTTTGAGGCCTTCATAGAATATAAAAGCTACTGGTTTCTAAATATTGTTTAAACATGGGAATAAACAGTATCTTTGTTAAAGTCTAAAGGTTTTTTTTTCATCTCTATGTACTCTGTAGAGTATATTATACAGTGGTTATGTAGTGTATGACAATATACATTTTAGGCATATATATACATATCCAAAAAAACATGACACATACGACTAAATAAGCTTAAATATAAAAACATTAAGTTTAGAAGTGCAAGGCGTAACATTTTAAAATGACTTGTGTACATAATATATGGTAAGAATATAGGCAAAATCCCACACATTTAAAAACACTACATACTACATATATATGCTATATGCCCTGTATTCTCCATTTCAGGGGACATTTATCTTTTGGTCACATTTCCCATTTCCAAAGTATAAAATATTGTGGGTATTGGGCATGAACTGTAAATGTGTACACAGGTATACATATATATAAAAGTTGTCTACAGTGTGGACTCTACACTGACTGTCAGTATAGCACTTGTCAATCCAATTCGTGTCGATACAAATATTCATACTAAAAATGTTTTGTCTATGATGTACATAGTACTTCATACAAACCTACATTTGAATATATATATATGAATTTAATGTCACTTGTGACTTGAGAGACGACGAAATATGCATATAACTTGGTCGAAGTAAAAAAGCAGTCAAAATACTTAATGTTGAGTAATCTTTCTTTCTTCCTTCCTTCCTATATGCATATATATAAAAATATATGCTCAAATGCATTTGGGTATGATCATGGATTTTGGAGGTTTCTTACACTTGTCTATTGTCTATCTCTATCTGTCTAAACATATGAAGGAAACATACAATGTATAATGTGTACATCCCAAGTATTGAGCATGTACTCCTGGCTCTTGCATACTGCAGACTCTACAAGTATATGTACATGTATATATTATATACACATGGAATGGTAAAATAGAAAAACTGATTGCGAATGCCACTTCATGTGCAACTAAAATCAAGAGAGAATGAATGAATGAATGAATAAATTCCTGATTACTCTACACTTTACAAAGCTATCATGACATAAAAGTATCTGCTTTGATTATATTACGTTTTGCATTTTGCATACAAAGTTTTTAAGCGATAAAATACAGACAAAATATATGCAACATGTTTGATTAAATCCTCTTCATGATAAATTAAAAATGTAACGATGAACTATACAATTATCCTATTTACTTACAATATAGCAATAGCAAGTAGTAGTATTTTTTAGTAGTAGTAATGAGTGCATAATATTATGGCTTTTGAAAATATTGATAAAATATGAAATATTATAGCATATTACACGCATTTTTCCAACTTTAGTTCACGGTATAAAACAGTTTTATCAGAAATCTACTTAATCGTACATTATATGTGGCATGTATGAATATAAAATATACTAAATACTTCAACGCAAGTTTAAAAGTTAGGAAGATATTGTATAAATTGTTGTATGTATACAGAATACAGACTATAATGATACATATAATGATAACGAAGCAAAGTGCAATTTAATAACAAAGTATTATCTCTGGATTTGATGCATCATTTGTCTCGTTCTCTCTTGTTTTCTTTTATATACACATAGGTATACATAACATATTTATTTATTTATTTACAATACAATACATACCTCATAATTTCATTGTACACATTATTATGTGTAATTATAAATACAAGTATAAACAACATGAAACTTCCTCTATTTTGTACCATATGTACTACATATTATGTAGTTATTATATTATTATACATTTGCTTATTTTTGTCCATTTTTTTCTTTCCTTCTTACTGTACTTTCTGTTTCCTTTTTATCTTTATCATAAAATGCATGAGTTTCGTACACATGTTCAACTTTGAATAACCCTAATTTTATCATATGTGTACATAGTATGTACTACATACTACACATTAGATATATATTATAATATATTGTATCCATATACACACATACATACATGCGTATGACAAACAGTAAATACTGAGTTAATCAGTCATATTTATTTATCTGTAGATACATGTACATGTGGTAGTTTCCAGTTACACACACAATCATATGAAAAGATACATACTTGCTATCTTGTAGTAGTAGTCAAGACTTTTTATGGATATCTACAGATAAGTATAAGCAAATAGATATGGCCTACTACCTACAACCTACATTCCACTATAGCAATGATTAAAAGTCAAACTGCATATACGTAATAATAGTAATAGAATAATATGTATTGTCGTATTATTATTTCATATTCTTCACTGGTCTCAGCTCATGATCATGCCTGCAATAGTAAATGGTATACAAAATATTTGTGTAGTTCACATACTTGCTTATTACTTACATACTTGCTTATTGCTTACATATACACATTATAATGTACAATGCATAAAATACGGAATGATTAAGTTTCAAACGCTATACATGGTATAATATACAGCGTTAATACGTATGCCTATACACTATACACATTACATTTATATATATATAATATAAAATACAAATCCAAGTAAAAAAATATAGTTTGTCACTTGCACCTTGTGGTCAAGTCTACTACATATATATGACAGACACAGTCTATCTGAATTCTGGATATATATATTCTGGGATAACGTACACTATAATCTGTAGTAGGTAAGTCGAATACAACTACTTATTACTTATACATATTATGTTTAGTAGTCAACTTAGGTCTGGATAAACGATGAAATGAGTGAGTGAGTTAGTGAGTGAGAAAGAAAGAGGAGCGAACAAGTAGGGGATAGAAAGAAAGAAAGAAGAAATAAACAACAGGGAAAAAGAGACATATATACACACATAACGCTTACCGTACACAGTATACAATATACACACACAAACACACATACATATGCAGAGCAAATTCAGTGTACAGAGTTCATTTGGTTTTTTGAATGGGAGCAGCATCTGGAGTCTTTATCGTAGTACTGGTAGTAGTGGTCCGTGGAGGGATAACATACGAGGGAAGTAGAGAGGTTGAAATCAAAAAGTTGGAAGAGAAATGAAGAAGAAACAGGAACAAAGTAGTGCATTGAACGATGACATAATGTGAGATAGAAGTCCCAATTTCTAGCCAGGAACCAGTACTTCTCACCATAAAGAATGTATGAAGCGCCATTCCTTGTGAGAGAAATAGAACGATGAGAAAATTCCTCTCCACCTGCACTCTTCCTCCTCGCCTTGATGACGACCATGAGAGGAGCATCCGAAAGATGCAAGAGACGAGAAGAAAAGGTCCCACGATCTTCTCCAGCAAGGCTATCATCATCACAAATGGATTAAATATGGATACAAAACATCGAACGGCCGTCGGATCAAAAGAACTAACACTGCCAATATTCCCCGTCCCAAAAAAGGAAAAGAGTACGAAAAATAACTGTAAAAACATACAAAAAAATGTATCCAAAACATTAGTATACCACCGAATGTTAGATACGTTTACCTATATATACATATACTTTACATTTTTTATAACTATAATATCGACTTGTCTTCCACATTGTATGTAGTTTGTTACTCTATCCTTATTCTACCCATAAAATGATAGCTTTACGTCTTGGGTCTTGATTAGAATTAATAATTCCACACTCTTATTTATACCAAAATTCCTAAATAAAACTATGATTGTGAATGGTGAACATAGCTTTTTTTGTCCAAGACGAAATCCCAAAACAAAAAACAGTAATAGTCATATGACAAATATATTTATATGTTACTCAACGTAGTTACCATAATATTATATTCGTTACAAGTTTAGTATAAGTTTAGGCATAATGAAAAAAAAAGGAACTTACGTGAAACCAAGCTCTTCTAAATGAAATTTGTAATCTTTGTTGACTTTCATTTTCATCATAAGTAAGATAATCCTCATCCTCATCCATAAGTTCATTTTGATATAAAACTGAAGAATTTAAAAATGTATCCCAAGTCAAAGTTTTTCCATCACCATCATCTTTCTCTGCAATCTCATCGTCCATTTCCAATTTCATAAGATTAAGTAAAACAATGAATAGTGTTGGAAGAAATAGACTTTCGTATGACATGCTGAGTAAAGAAAAGGGTGTGCAAATTCCAAGGAAAATTGATAACAGTCTGATTATCAAGTTTGATGAGGAGGTGAGTGTGGGTCCAAGAAATGAAAATATGACCGAGAACCAAGCCAGGATTCGTGTTATGAATGACGATGGGAAATGAATGAAGACTACAACAGAAAACAAAAGCCCTGTTTGACTTGCTAATATCAGCTTATCTCGTTTCCTGAGGGTTTGAAGTCTTCGAAGAATTACAAACGCCGTGACACCCGAAACCAATGGTCCCAAAGTCCTGAAATGAAATACGAAAATTGAATACCATGTTATATATTATTATACATGTTACTCCTTACTTAAACCCTATAAAAATAGTTGAGGATGTTGAACCTCAAAATATTTCTGTCTTTCTTAATACTACAGTTTTCCTGTATTGTTCACAAGATATTCCAGTATGGTCACCAATGCATATAATAATACATATTCCTATATCTTGCACATATCATGTAGACACATTACATATTATATGTATAAATATCATAATACATAATAATATGTGAGCATATTATAACACTTGAACAGTTTTTCGCGTGTGCCCAAAACTATACACTACATACATGTATGTTACACATAAATTATGAATGCATGCATGTATGAACTTTTATCTAAAAGTATCTAAAGTACAGAGAGATACAAATCTACCCCATATTCATGAACTAATACGTACAGTGTATATACATACTTTGTATGTATACATAGAATAATGACTCATCTCGTGTTATATAAATGACAACTTATATACAAAATGTATCACGTATAATGTGCATACATACGTACGATAAAATGTACAACATGTGAATGGAAAAATGAAATGGAAAGTATAAAAATATTATATCATAATATGACGTATATGTACACTTACAAAAAAAAGGAGTTTTGTTTCTTGCCAATGACGGGAGCGATGGGGAATAATGCAAGAACTGTTAGAGAGATACAGAACCAAAAGAAACTCCAGGTGCTACTGCTGCTTCTACTGCTACTTCTACTGCTGTTCCAGCATCTCAGTTTCTTTCCTTTCATGGACCAAATTGCATTCAAAATGAGTCCAAGAGTCAGTACAGATCGGTCATGAAAGCTGTGGACAAGGATTTCCATCCCAATTCCACACAATACAATCAAGATGAGCAAACTTTTCACGGGGAAGTTCCATTCGTTTCTTCTAGTTCTTCTTCCTCCAGTTCCTTTTCCTTCTTCTTTCCTACTCTTCCTCTCTTCCATCCAAGTTGCCCAGATTAACCGAGCCAAATATAAAGGCATAAATGTGTAAGGCAAACGCCACAAAGGCCATCCTATTAAACCTATTCAAATATATAAATACACACAGACACATGTATAAGTTATAAGTATACATACATTTTGAGAACACACATTTCAAACAAGGCATGTCGTAGTATACATATGATCGTTCAGGACCGACATAGATATATACGAATATTACCTATGTATGTATCTGTCACATATTATATACAGGCACAAAAAATGTACAACACCAATTTTATTGCTCGCAGAAAGAGAGTGAGAGCCCCACACTACATTGCCCGTAATCTTGCAAACATATATATAAATAGTATGCGTATACGAATGTATAAAGTTCAGTGTAAAACCCTCCAAAAATCAACCAAAGGGTCCACACACTCCGTTTACCTGACCATATGTATACATTTACAAATACACGTATACACTTTTACACTCACTTTCTTTCACTGCAGACACACACACACATACACATGTGGATCTTTTATCATATCCACATGTAAACTTTTATCTTGCATGGATGCATGCGTGCATGAATTTACTCTCTTTTCATGCAATGCATTGCATCGAATTCAATTGGTGTGTAGTTATAGTATGTATATATATATATATGTGTACAAGTATTCAGTCAACATTTTTCGCCCGGATTTTTCACAACATGTGTTTCTTTCTCCCTCCCTTTTATAAATTTTATGCAGGACTATAATATGTACATTATATACATTTGTGTGCACTCTGCATTAGATCATATTGTATACTAGACTACCTTAGATACTTATTATATATCCCGGTTGTCCCCTTTTCATTTGATTACACCATGATTTCTAAAGACGCACATTTACACACTATAATAGGTAGAAAGAAAGAAGTACGTGCGCCGAGTCCTCGTGTATGTACAATGTACACGTAATAAGTACACGTTTGCGAATAGAAACTAGAAACTATAGGATACCATTTACAGTGATACGCGCGTACTGTTGGTATTCTAAATACAGTATTATTATTATTGTACCATAGCATAGGTATATTACATAAATAATAATAATAATCATCATCAGTACACGAGAATTATAAAAATAATGTGTATACATATGAGTGCAGAGGCAGAAATAAAGGGAAAAGAGGGGAATCAATACACACACACCTGTACATATACGCATATTTATATGTACATGAAGCAGAATAAAAATGAGACTTGTATATGTACAGTATAAAGATATGAATGAGTGAGAGAATGATAAAATAAGAGAGGAAGAGAGACCTTTGGTGATTAAGGGAGACAGGACGGCTGCAAGCACCCAAAAGTTTTGTTGAGCATAATTGAACCCTCCTCGTCGCCGTAGTCCTACTCTTCCCAATCCATATGTAGTGAGTAATATCAAAGACAATATTAGAATCATCCAAAGGAGGGACGTTGTCACTGCCAGGAAAATCAGTAGATCTTGATCATATCGTTCATAGTAATACACACCAGCCAGGCTCATATCTATTGCCTCATGAAGAACTTGAATCTAAACAAAAGAAGAAGCAAATTTCAAAAATTGAACATGCTCATATCAAACCAAAAATAGTTCTGTACAGTATAGAAAATATATACATTAATAATGATCCTTTGTTTGCTGAAGAACTTGAAAATGTGAAAAGTTGCATCTTTTATATATAATTCCCATGCAGTTAAAATTATTAAGATTTAGTTCATTTTCTTTTTTTGAACAAAAAACTGCTTGATTCATGTTATACAGTATTCAACTTATCCTACCCCCTCATAAAATCCGTATCCGGTGGCGTGATGGTCTGAGTTCCCCAACAGAAATAGCTATTACTCTGGCTAAGAGTATAGGCTATTACTTTGGCTAACAGAAATGGCTATTACTCTGGCTAAAAGAAATGCGTATTACTCTGGCTAAGAGAGATGGCTAATTTTTTGGCTAAGAGAGATGGCTATTACTCTGGCTAAAAGAAATGCGTATTACCCTTGAGTAGGTAGAACGCTATTGTATTTGCTTGGATAAAAGTCAGTTGCAAGAAATCTAATAGCTTTTTTTTGCTCTGGAGAATTTAAAATGGGCAAAGCTTTTTCACCATCGCATTTGGATCCTATAGATACTTTATTTGTCCCGTCATGTGACGGGCGTTTTTACTTGTGTAATATATAAAATATAAACACATGTTACTTTCTATGTACACACACATCAGTATTTTCAGAATCAGATATCTGCTGCACAAATTAAAACTAATAAGTATGAAACGTACCGCATTATCATAGTCTAAAGCCTTGGCGAGTGAGCTAGCCTCATTCAGTCGTAGAAAAATTTCATATTCCTTGTTAAAAGGTGTCAATGAGAATCGTCGATTTGAGGCTACATTCTCCTTTTTGACCAGCATTAGTGTATGAATTTGAAGGAAATTTGCACGAAGAGCATCGAAGGCAAAGGGTTTATGAGTCCAAAAACTTGTAGGGAACCGACCTACAGAGTTTGTTGGGAAAGGGATGTTGAGGGCGCCTGACATTAGAGCAGCAAAGTCTGCTTGTTTCAATCGTCCTTCTTTTATCCTCCTGTAGTAAATGTCAAGGTAGAAACAACAATGGAATAAAGGATCGAAAAGAAAAAAATAAATAACGAAATTATTAAAAACATATGATTATAATATTTAAATGTACCTTAATACTTTTAATGTCTAGCAATAACCATACTGAATGTATCATTTTTACAATATCAATACGGTAATAGCTTACTTGATTCCAGGCCCCCAAACTACAAATGGAGTCTCTGTCTCAGCTTTTGAACCACTCCCATGTGATCCTATAAGTACAAAGAAACAGAACAATGTCCGAAATGGATTTATAAAAAACCAAGTAATGTACAACAAACTATGACTTATGTCATGCCCATGTGTAGTCTATGATACATCCTCCATGTGCGAATACATAATATGGAATTAAGTAGTAACAAGAATTCTATATATTACATAATAGTATACATGTATATAATATATATATGAATACTTTGTTCATAACAGTTGTTTTTAAAAATTTGTTTATGTAAACAAATATTTTAGGCACTACGTTTGGCAAAACGAAGGAAGCATAACAATAATAGTAATACATATATTTTGTAGGCATTATAATTACACTAGTAATAGTAGAGAATGCTATAAGTATTAATAGTGATAAACAAATCTTAAATCTTACCCCAATCAGTCATTCCATGATCCGATGTAAAAATAAACAATGTACTATTGTCATCAAAATATTGTTGACTTAACTCTTCAACTTTCTGAATAATTCCATCCACAACTTCAATATTTGAATTATATTCGCTATTAAAAAAATATATAAAGTTACATTAAAAAACATGATAAAACAGGTATAGATTACCATGCATATCCTAAATATTTTAGATTATGATGTAGTTTGAATAACATTATAATACGTATGAAATGCATAGCAATTTACATTGAATGTGGTTTTCTTGCATGTCCCGTATTATCAATTCCAAGAAGATGAAGAAATATTAAAACTTTATCATGATGAGGAATACTATGCATTTTAATCATATTTTGGAATTTCTCTAAAACCCAAGTATCTAAAACAGAAGAATTAGCAGCGAGAAAATCTTGCCAATCGGATGGATATGAATCAATTAATAATTTGTGGTTTTCTCGAACACCTGGTTAGTTTTCATACAAAAGAAATTAAATGCAACAAATGATTTGGAACTTTTGATTCAATAAGAATAATAATAATAATACAAATAATTTTACATTTTACAATGTCAATTAAGCAAAACAAAATTAGCAAATTAGAATATCCATAATATGTTCATGGGTGTATAATTTAAATATAATGTCTACCTTTGCGAAACATGTTAACCACATCAGGTGAACCTAGAGCAATGCCAAAGGAAGATTGATTCAAAACTGAATCAAATTCTACCATATTTTCTTTCCATCCTGTAAATACTGCCGATGGATCTTCATAGAAACCTGCAAAAAGAGCAATGTGACCAGGACGTGATTCTGTTGGAACTCGTGTATCCGATATTCCCCATGCTACTTTATCTGATGATTCCATGATATTCCTTTTTGTATGAAAAAAAAATGAAGAAAAAGAGATTTCATTATGGTTTATCATAAATCCTGCTACTGTTTACTTTTATAATAATTCATAATTAATCATAGAAATATATGTAGTATTTTGTGGTGCATACTATACCATATCATACATTAAATATACAATATATTGTCTAACGTGGTCTTGACTCTTGGCTTGTAAAACTTGTTCGTTTCACTTTTACATAACTTTTGCACAGCAATACACAATAGTATAGCATACATCATCATCATAATATTAACAAATGATTAGAAATTTTCTAATTTAGAAATAGCTTACGAAATATAAGGATGACGTTCAGGTAAATCAAAGAAACTATCCGCACGAAGTCCATCTCCAATTAATATAATGACTCGTCGTATTCCTGAATCTACAATTCCTTGATGAGTTTGAGGTACTTCAACTATTGGAGATTTAAAATGAATATCAAATACGGAATAAAATAAAAAAATATTCAACACAAAACCTAAAATCCATATTTGTAACATTTTGACTAGTTTTTGTGTGTGTACACATGAACATAGCTATTTAAATGCTATATTCACAAGATGTATTGATACATTATACATGGCATGAAACAGATACGATAAAATGATTACGTATATACACTACTACACTAATTAATCTTTAAAATGTGCACACAAAGGTATAAAATATTTAATCTCAATTAAATTTTCACTTGTCACATTTTCAGATTTTCTTCTTCACTCGAGCAAAAATGAATTGTGTGAAAATTAAAACCACGTGATTTTATGAATTTCGCGGCTGCTGGTAAGTACAGACATCTAGTTTCGTAAATCTCTCTCGAATTCATTTTCATTTTCATCGTGGTCCGTTTTTCGGAAATATTTTTTGGATAGAACATCGGGAATTAAAATAAATTCGGTAAGTTCAATTAAAATTTTGATTTTGATTATTTTTTCGTAAAAACAAGAGGTTCGGTTATGCATGTGTTATATTTGTTTTGTGTACTTGTGAGTTTAAACCAGTTTTCTTGTAGTATTTACAATTTTGTATGTTTCTTCTAGTATGTACATGCTATACAATCGTATAGGGTCGGTGTGTGTGTTTTAGCCGACCATACTCGTGCTTATACTATTTGTTTTTAATCTAATTGTGTTGAATTATCATTAGATTTTTAATTTCAAAACCCCATATTTTGTCTTGATTATAAAATCCAGGTGACATTATCTTTGTTTGTCAC
>JAQGBH010005024.1:0-15281 GCA_034698265.1 Sminthurinus aureus
ACAAAATTGAAAACAAATTGTTAGGCAAAAAATACAAAACATTTGGGTAAAGCAGCAACAGGACAGTGTTAACAGTCCTTGAAAAACACCTTGGAATTCATTGGCATGAATGATTATTATTGTGCGCATTGAAGAGATTTTCATATGGACACTTAAAATTTCAATGAGGATTTAATTTTCATATAATTGTTGCACATTGCACATGTCGTTCATTTTAAGTGGAAACTTGTGACTCAAAATTGGAAATAAAATAATGGGCTTTTGATATTTGAAGTCAAAAATTTGCACTGCATTCAAAAGTGATTTTGGTGTTTTTTTTCAAAAGGCAGGCAAACCTTAAATACAATATGTATAAGTTATGATCAATAATGATTCCATTTTCCGTGAACTGAAAGATACTCAAAAATAACTATAGTCTCGCAAAAAACAGAAATGAGAAAGATTTTCCGTCCATCATCAAACTAATTTTTCTTTGGATACTTTGACCAGAAAATGAGAATTTTAAAAAGTCGATAAAGACTGAAGTTACCCTGAGGTCGAAATCAGTCTCTATTTTTTATTAAGATTCCATGATGCATGTTTTGCGGGTTATCAACGGAATCGGTCTTTTGTGGCCATTGTTTAATCTGATGATTTTTTTCAGCCCCAAAATCGCCCAAACAAACAAGTTTTCTCAGGAGTCAAGATTTTTTGCCCAGTACGAGGATTAAATGTTGACTCCTTTTAATTTTTTTTTGTTCTGAGCCAGTTGGAATTTTCTGAAAATTTCAAAACTTTCAAGCAACGGGGTACTTGAGGGCAGCTAATCTTGATTTTTTAGTCTGCAAAAGTTTATTTTGCTTCTTCCTGGACCGAGTTTTACCAGAAAATATACAAAAATTGAAATTCATATCAATTTCTGGCAGTTTTCCGGTCATCTTTCAAAAACATGAACTCGTTTGAAAATTGAACGACACATCAAAGTATTTTTAGCTTAAAACCAATTTCGGCAGAAATGAGGCGTTCAGACACAATCACGTTTTGTGTCCCATCGCGCACATATGAGTTATTTAACTTAGTTGTTTTCCGTTGCTACGGTTTTTGGGTTTGTTTATATTTTACAACGAATTCACAAATAACCTTTTGTTTTTGTATTTGAACTTTGAAGCTTTGAAAAATTTCAAAGTTGAAGTGTAAAACAAAGTCGTGAGAAACTTCCTGTGACTTTTGGCTTTCGGCATGTGATTTCTGAAAAACAAACCTCAACTTTGAATCCTTCGTGCGAATTAATTCAGCCACTCACAAAACTAATCAAAATTCCTACAGGAATCGTTGGCTCATTTTGGTTTCATTACAATAAACAGGCTCTAAACGATCTGCCCACAAACTCCCTCGGATGGACTAAAATAACCCAGCGTGCTTATGCTGATTTCGAGAATGTTTATGAAAAGTTACCAAAAACTGAAGAATTTTTCAAAACTACAGTTTTAAATGCATCAGAGTGCGGTCAGAGTATCCAAAGGATTTTGTGTTTTTACACTCACTTTTGTGTTATGAAAGATTTTCTTTACACTTGAAGCAACAAAAACCTAAAAATTAATTTCAAACGGCGTCAACGTTGTTCAAAGCATTTTTTAATGAAGCATCATATTTTAAAAGTAAAATTGATGCTCGATGCTCCATTTAAGAGCCGATTATTGATTTTGATTATAATCTGATTTTTCCACTTAAAACCAGCACCAAAAATTGTACGCTGCGCACTGTGCATTGCACAATGTACACTTTACAAATTACGTCAAACGAGTCACCAGTCGAGTTTAATTGTAAGTTCAACTTCAAGGCCTAAATTTGTTGCAAATATTTATTATTCCCATTCCCACCTGCATTTACATAACCAATAACAGACGAAAGGTGAATTAAATAAGTTTCATTTAACTTCCATTCTCATGCTAAACTCTAAACTCACCACTCGCCACATGTTATTTGCATTTAAATTTCCATGACAAGTTGTTCTGCATATAAGTTTCATTTCACAATTTCGTCTCAATTTGCATCACAATGTATTGCAATAAATCAGCATCAGAATCAGCACCGGCTGAACAATGGGTAATTGAACTTTAGCTATTTTCAGTTTCTGTACAGGCAAAACAAGAAACAAGAAACAAGCGGCACGTGCAGAAGGAACCATTTTTGTGATTCTAAATTCTAAACAGAAAATTGATGCCAAAATATTTTGCAGCTGGCATCTGGAATTGAAAATTGAAATGAACCAAAACAATGTGTAAATTGGTTGTAAAGAATAAAGAGGGGAAAATTATGCAATTTTAATCCTATTTTCAATTTCAATCGTCAGCACATGCTGTCCTTTTGTTTGAAAAAAATCTCAGTATATTTAAGGAGAAGTTTGTCATTTTTTGCAGCCAGAAAATCAAACTGTGATTTCACTTCATTTCTATTTTCCACTGTGAGTTTCACTTTTCCCTGTAAAACTGTAGCTCATTACTCAACACTCTGATTGAATTGTATTGGAATTCAAAAAAAAATCATCATGAAAACTCCGCAGGTGTTTTCAATTGCATCTGCGCTGACTTTTGCATCTTTCTGCATTTTTGGTGATTTTATTTTCTCTCTCTTGAATTTTTTTCACAATTTTTTCAAATATTTAACAATCATTACTAATGAAAATTTACATTGGATTTTTTCAGAGTCGTCTCAGGCGGGACTTTTTAACATCAGTAACGATCCGAATGACGTCCACTTTTATTTGTACAGCGATCCAAAGTAAATTCAAACCAGGAAATTCAAAATTATTTCATTTCCCTTTGTAATTTTTCCGCAGCATTTCAGCATTTTTTATTTAAATTGTGATTCGATTTTAATCGTTTCATTTGATATAAATTTTGTGTAGTAATTACGCGTTGGAAGCGGGACAACTTTTGGACGTGAATGACGTGAGCACGATTCAAAATGCGGCTTTTATTCCAAATGCCCCTGTGAAATTCATCAGTCACGGATTCGTTCACAATTACACTTGTTGGGTGCCTCAACAGCTCAAAGATCGTAAGTCCATTAAAAATTGAAGACACACAAAAATTTCTCATTTGATTTTTGATTTCTCGTAAATTTTTTCCACAGTTTTTCAGTTTTTCCATATTCTAAAATTTCTTTTATTTTTCAGTGTATTTTCAGAAGAACGTGACAGCAAATATTATTGGAGTTGACTGGGGAAAATTGGCTGGGGCGACAGATGATCCGTGAGAAATTCAAATGTTCAACATTAAAAAATTTAATTATTCTGATCCTGTTTTATCACATTACAAAAGTCCTTTTCTAACGTGTAAATTCCTGTTTACATTCTAAATCAAAGGACTGAAATCATTTCGTATCCATTCGCCGTTGAGAATGTTGAGATCACCGGAAAAAGAATGGCGGATTTGATCGTTCTTCTCAACAGTCAGCGAAACATTTCACTGAGCCAAATTCATCTCATTGGATTTTCTCTCGGTGCTCACGTTTCGGGTTGGGCTGGCGAAGAAATTCAGAGTCGACTTAGCAAATCCATTGGACGAATCACCGGTACAAAAAATCAAAAAATCAAACCAAACAAAAGAATTTTTATTATTTAAAAGTGTAGAATTTTTTGGCCATCGAAAAAAACGTACTAATTTTGTCTTTTCTCTATGAAATTTGACAGGTTTGGACCCAGGTAAAATTTCCATGACAATTGACAATCCACTCGGAATTATGAGAAAAATTGAAATTTTCTACTGTGTAACTAAAACAGAATCAAAAAATTAGCGGGAAATTTTGAATTTGCAATCTATTTTAAAATTTGAAATTCAGCTGGTCCAGCTTTTTACACTAATATCGCTGGTCGCCATCTTGGAAAAAATGACGCCATTTTTGTGGATGTGATTCACACTTCAATGGGCGAAGAAGGAATTGCCCAACCCGCTGGAGACGTTGATTTCTACGTGAATAACGCCGGTTCGTCTATTTTTGCCTAACATTTCTAATTCCATTCCATTTGATTTGTATCAATATCAAATTAAACTCAAAATCTACATGAAAATAAAACTTGTCTTTTTTTCCTAGGTTTACCGCCACAACCTGGATGCTCACTTATTGATGGTAAAAAGTTAAAATCTATGGCAAATGTTGCGCTGGATTGTTTGCGCTGAGTATTTTATTTGAATCTTGAATCTTGAATTTTTACATATTCGTAAGTTGACATGTAAATTGACATTGATATTTTTTCTATGACAGTTGTGTGCAGCCACGATTATGCGCCCAACGTTTTCATGCAGACCATCGGCCGAACTGATATTTGCGCATGCTCCACTTTTACAAAATTGGCAGCGAAAACTTTAGCAAATTCCAAGTCCCCGTGCCCCTGCGGTGGAGACAATGTCATTTTTGGTGATAATGCAAAACCCAGGTAAACACAAAATTCATCATGTAAAATTCAAAATTTTATTATCCGTCTCAAATCTCATAAGTCAAAGCTCAAAACTCCAATTACTCCAAACACAACACTTTTATGAATTTTTGATCACAATTGAGCAAAACTAAATTTAAACTTGAATTATTTTTGTTGAATTTTGATTTCTTTTTGTATTTGACCATTCCACAGCTCGGGCGCATCCTACTTCATCAAAATTAATTCAGTTCCTGTGAGCACGAAATATTCTTGCTAATTAAAAAATGGAAAAATGTTTCAGAATATTGTGCATTGTGAACAGAATGTTCATTGTCATAGTACGAGAACATAAATGTACAACTGATTTACGGTTTAAAATAAATATGTCAAAATTATCCGTGAGTTTGGAGTCTTCCGTGGGATTCAAGTGTTTGATTTGATTGAAAATATTGAACATATTCTCCTTGTCCCAATCATCGTAATAATTATTACCAATGTCAAATTTCTAATCTTTCATCATTTCATACAGAGAGAGACACTAAAACATCAAAATCAAGAACCAGCTCTTTTTTCGTTTTGGTTTGGCTTTAAACTTTGAGCATTTCCCATTTTCCATTTCAACGCCATTCATTAAAATGTTGATTACTAAGAGGATTTTGGTAGAACTAGAAACAAAAATCTGATTTTCCTCTAACATATGAGCATGAAGTGAGATGCTTTTGAAACCAAAGTGAAAACAAACTAGGAAAACAAAACTATTAAACGGTAATCCATTGTGAAATCATTTTGTGCTCTAAAATCTAAAATCTAGAACCGGCTTTGGCTCTTTGTGAATAAATTGGTTTAAAAACTGGAAACTCTAGAGATTTTGGATCTTTAAGTAATTTTGGCCCAAACAACGGATATCGGAATATGCAAAACCGAAGAAAGTTGATGCTAAACACCACATTTTATCAGTAAATTGAGTAAAAGATTTGAACACTATTTTCATAATGTGATAATTTCTAAATGGTTTATTGACATTTGGAAAAATTATATTGTATTTCAGATTGTAGATATAAAATTAACTGGAAAGGATGAAAAAATCTTGATGAATATTATTTTTTTTTTTTTTTTTTGAACTGACGAATCAACTGACTTGAGATTTTTGATTTGATTCTGGATTAATTGAATTGCGGTTCATGATTTGAAAGTTGTCCGTTGTCCATTGTCCATCGTTCATTGTCCAGTCCAAAAAGAAGAGAGAAGAAAAAGTCTGGATGGATTTTTGTGCCGCTGTTAGCTTTGCTATTTGACATTGTTGACGCTGTTGACAATTGATGATTGATCATTTGTCCTGCAATTTGCAGAGGGGAGCAAAAAGAGCTCTAATTCCGCGTCCAATGTCACCCAGCGCCTCTTTCATCCCAGCTTTCACACCCCTCAAAAAATCGCCCACATCAGAATCTGTCACTTTAAACACCAAACCAAAAATACAGTCATAAAAAATCAACAGGATTCAAATTTCAAACAGGGCAAATCAAATTCAGTCATTTTACTTTGTGAAAGGATTTTCCGTTTTCAAATAAAAAACTCAACATCAAAATCAGTCATATAAATTTTTGCTTGTATCTTGTACCGCAATCAAAATTGTGAGAAACATTTAAAAACTTACGCTGTCCGCGATTTCCCAGAGAAACTCCAAAAATAAAAGCCAAGCCCATCAGCATAAGCACAATAAAAATGGTGAAGCACCAAAATTCACAAGTACGATTCCCATTCCGATTTGAATTTTTCAATCTTTTTCCCTCGGATCCTTTTAAAATCCGAGTTTGGGTTTCTCCATCATTTCCCTTTTTCCCCTTTCCTTTTCCGGCTGAAATCTCGTCACTCTCAGGAATTTTGATCTTGGTGCATTCTGAATCCATCGATGTGGTATCCAATTCGGGTTCAGAATCAGATTCAGATCCAGATTCCAATTTGGATTTGGAGTTTCGGAACCGAGACAATTTCAAAGCCTTCATTTTTCTTCTGCTTTGTTCAACTTTAAAAACTTTCACCCGTTTCTCAACTTCCCAAAAGATGGATAATCAACAATCAATAATCACCGAGAAAAATTAAATGTTGAGGACAAACGACAAATTGAAAATGAGCGGACGGAAATGTGGATGAGAGGAAAGAAATTCCGAGGTGTTTACAGCAGAGCTGAGAAAATCTGAATGGAAATCAAAACGTTGGACAGACGACCAAGATACAAAATATACAATCAACTCGAGCCTTGATTGTGAGTCTCGAGTCTCGAGTCTCGTGTTTGCGTAGAGTGCAGAATACAGATTAAATAAGACGAAAACGAAGTCGTGTAAAACGTTGACGTATCTAAATTCTAAATACGTTTGTGTGACGAACAGAGTGGATAAAGTGGATAAGGAAAACATTTAATTGTAAGAGACAATCACATGAAAAATAATGAGTACAATTATCACAATGCACAAAGTAGAAAAACAAGTCAATCGTCGATCGTCATACGATCCCTAAAATCTCAAATCCAATGCGAGTTGAAGGGGAAAACATAAAATAAACAGGAAAATGAAACGGAGAAGGAAATCCGAGAAGTGGTAACATTAAATTTTATTCCTAATTTTGTTTTTCAACTTGCACAGCAACAGCAGAGTCAAAGATAAATAAAAAATAAGTGTGTGTAAGATGAAATCATCGTCTTGGATTCAACTTTCAACGTTCAACAGACTGGACTTGCAACGTTTAAATAAATACGTTTTCTCCCTTCTCCGTTCTCCGTGGAGTCAGATTTCAGCTGTTTACTGTCCATTTGGTTCTGTTGCTCCTTGGTTCATGAAATGAAGTGAAATGTGAGACAAATGACCTCCCGATTGACAATTGATGATTGTCGAGCACATAACAAAAGTACATTTATTACGTATTTCGTATTTCAAACGCCAAAGTCGACTGAAATTTGACTCGATTCTTCCAAATCTCAAATCTCAAAGCTCAAATCTCAAAACCTTTTTAATTATTTAATATTTATTTCCCCTTGTAACGGAAATAGGAATGATTTTGAATATTGATGCTCGTGTTGTTGACAAAAATGGGATGAGACTGGAGTAACCGGAGACTTTTCTCCTACAATTTTCTGCTCTTCTTTCGTTCTTTGTTTCTTGTTTGTTTGCCTGTGCTGTGGCTTGAAATTACGGATAGTTGAAATATCTATCGATGCAATTGGAGGTTTTTTCACAGGTTGTTGTTGAATCCAAATCCAGATGCCTGGAATCTAGAATGCGAATTAATATGTTCTTGGAGCAGAAAAGGAAGAAAAAAGAGCTGAAATTCCTGATTTTGTAACCAATGTCACCTCGTAAATTGATCAATTCTCTCGTTCCAATTTCAAAAAGTTTTAAATCCACATCTATAGATGTATACATACATAAATTTAGCCTATAAACTTGGCCAATGATCAATGTCTCGATGTCTCGGGTCTCGGTTCAGATTCGTATGAAATTTGTTCATTTTCATGTCTTTGCAACATTTTAACGCCGTTTGAAATTTTGAGCCACGAGTCTTTGACACTACTCTAAAAGTACATAAAGATATTAATAATAATAAATCAACTGCAGGTAGATGTGACGAAGACAGCTGCACACGAATTACGACATACGAAATACACATGTGTGTGTTGTGTATATAAACAAATCCTGCACTTAAAAACTACCACAATTATCTTTCACGCGTGTAATGGTCAAACCAGACCTAAAAAGCATGAGGAAACGCCGAGTATTTTTTCAATCCACGTTCAAGTCTCTCACTCGATATTTTTAAATGCATCAAACAACATCAAATTCATCCATACAAATTCTTGCTCAATGCTCAGCTGATCGACAGACAATCTGCATGAAATTCAACGGATTTTCAAACTTTAAATTTGGAATATGAATTCCCTGCGAATGTAAAGTCAATTTTGATTTGGAAATTTACAAAATCAAGGCAAAAAATGACAAAATGACAAATGAAAAATAAAGAGGTGACAAATTGGAGAGGAATCATTGAAAATTAAAAGAGAGAGAATTTGGTTTAGTTGCAATTAGTTGAAAATGGAAAAGACAACAAAACAATTCAGCTTTGGCTTTCCTTGGGCGTTTTTTCCATTTTTCTCATTTGCCTGCATTCAAAAACTGCATACGAAATTCCCAATTATTTTTATTCATTTACATTCTACTGTACAGTCTGCAGTCCAAATTTAAACCACAACGGAGTTGATGTGAGCCAATTTCAATTAATTACATTTTTACTCTCGTTTCCTGTGGTTTGTGGTCATTTCATTTACGTCGTGAGTTGTGTTTTGCCAGTAAATTCCTTTTCGTTAGAGTTAGTAAAGAGTAAAGGGCGTGGAGAATTAAAAATTGGAGTTTCCTTTTGTCGGAAAGGAAAAGGAAAATTAAATAGCTATCAGAGTCCCAATATTAATTAACAAAGACGACGCCAAGTTTTATCCCTTTTCAAGCTTTAAGTTGGCTACAAAAAAGTCGCAAAAATAGTAAACTTTCAAAATATTTATAAAGAAACTTTCAGTTTTTCAAAAGAAACGAGAAAAATGACTCGTTTCAAACTGCTTTTGAGTTTTGTTCTCTTGTTAAATTATTCTTGCTGGATTTTGGGAGATGTTTTAATTTCAAAATCCGAATCCCAATCCGAATCAGCTTCTTCCAGTGGAGTTATGAACAAAGTAGGAGAAATCTGGATTGAGACTAAAGACATTTCTCATTGGGAGGCGGACGGTCGATGGAACCAGGTTCAAGTTTGTCGCGGCTCCAAAATCGTCACGGGTCACAAATTTCGATATCTTTCGCGGACTGGTCTCACCGGAATCTCGCTCAAGTGTGCCCAAAAATACGGAGCAGATTCGGATGAAAGTAAACAAAATCAGGGCCAAGTCGAGACTCTTGTGATGGATTCTCCAAACGGAGTTGAAATAAATATTCTACGGGGATCCTGGGAAAACTGGGTAAAGGGAAATCGCTCAGTTTTTGCCAAAGGATTCCGTTTCAATCAAAGAGAAATGCACTCCCGCCGATCGGTGAAAAACTACGAGTTTATTTATCACACAAGAAATCAAAATAAAGGTGAAATCGAATGCCCAGAAGATCACGCCATCTGTGGACTCACTGTCATGTGGGACAAAGAACAACTCGGTAAATCAAAATTAGATGCACCAAGTTTTTCTTTTGAATTTTTTTTATCTCTTTGTATATTTTGTATTTCGAGATCGTTTTTGATTTATTTAGGAATTGTGACTGCAATCAAACTAAAATGTTGTCCGCACTGCGTTCCCGAGGAAAAATGGGTCAAAGTTCATCACCATGACAACAGCAACCCTTCGAATGAGACCGTGGAATTTAATACAACAATCGGCGTCCAGTGGTCCAATTCAGCCAATGCCGCCACAATTCCTCACCAAGTTGTGCACAAGGGATTTTACACCCGATTCGGAAAATCCGCTTCAACTGGATTTGACTGGACTCGTGCGCCGTACCTTATCATCACCGACGAACAAAAAGTGAGGGAAAACTTCACTTGTGATGCTCAGAGCTCCTGTGTGTTGAAACAACTCGTGGGGCAATGCGGAAGTGCGCATGTTAGAGTCGACAAATTTTGCCAGGGTTCGGTTCCCGTCGGAAGTTCCATTCCAGACTCGTGCAATTTTACTCAACTTCCGCCTTCGCCCTCGTCAACCACACCCACAACAATTATCACAACAGAATGTCCAGGTTTGAAAATTTTCGAATTTTAGACTGCCGCGTAAATGCTTAATTTATAATGGAAAACCTCATTTTGCCACCAAAATTGCCTATTTTGCCACCAAAAATCAATTTAATTCGCACCTTTAAAAATCTTATTTTACCACCAACATGATTTATTTTGCCACCAATTTATTTTTTCAGTAAAACGACGATGTTTACCATGCAAAACTTTCCATTATGCCATTAAATTTTTTTTTTTAAATATTTACAACAGTCAGTTCAAGAATAGATAAAAATGTTGGTGAAAAAATATGTGACAATTTTACATCTGAGTGTACACTTTCCGTGGACTCTTGTGCATTTTGCATGAGTTTGGCACATTGGGACAGCATAGGTAAATTCCTTAAAGTTAGGGTCTTTATAATGTTGTTAGTACATTCAAGAGCATTGTTCGTAATTGGACAGCCTGATGCAATCCCGTAGAACCACCCATGGCTTATTTTGACCCAATTAGTAATGAAAATCCTTTGTCAAATTCGTGATTTGTTTGTGCTTCAACTCGTTCAGTCCTCTTTGTCTGAGAAGAGAATTCACTTTCATTGGTTTTTTGATGACAAGTTTTAAGTAAATATCACGGAGTTGCACTTTATGTTCTGTGGTCAAGGTCTTTGTGACTTGACACGAGTGTTTCTCCTTTTATCCTCTAAAATTTGGAGTGAATCTGAAAATCTGAATTCTCAAAATCCGACATTTTCACGTTTACAAAAGTACTTTCTCTTAGCTTAAAAGGCAAACTTCTGTTCTGGTGGCAAAATAAGTAATTTTGATGGCAAAATAAGATTTTTTTAGTGGCAGAAGTAGAAAATAATTAAAGTTGATTTTTGGTGGCAAAATAAGCAATTTTGGTGGCAAAATGAGACTCTACCATTTATAATTACTCATCAAATGCAGGAAAACATTTAAAAAATTCACAAAGGATGTAAAATTTGAAGTAACGTCTCAAGTTAGAATGCACGGAGTTAGAATACGGGTTTTTTCAATGAGTAAGAAAACATCATGAGTTAGAATTGGAAACGAGTTAGAAAATTCCTGTTAGAATTTATTTTGTTAGAAAATTAATAAGTTAGAAAGCGAAATGTTAGAAATACTTCGAGTTGGAAAAAAATGGAAATTCATATAATATAGAAAACAAGTAAAAACGCCCGTCACACGACGGGACACATAGTTTGTCTATAAAATCCATATCCATATGTTTATCTCCATAAATGTTATAGCCATTTCTCTTAGCCAGCGTAATGGCTATTACAGCAAGAATAGGACAAACCACATGACGCCACCGGATTTTAAAGAACGTAGATTAGTCACTCAATTTATCACTCCAGTCTACATGTAAAATTCCCTTGGGATATTCTAACACGTTTATTATAAGTTCTAACATATCGTTTTCTAACTTACATATTTTCTAACATGATTTTGGTTTCTAACTTGGAATTTTCTAATTTCTAACACATAATTTTTCTAACATGTTTTTTTCTAACAAGCAAAATTTTCTAACTCGTGAAATTTTCTAACATGTAAATTCTAACAGCAATTTTCTAACTCCGTGCATTCGAACTTGAGACCTGACCCCGTAAAATTCATAGCACAAACTAGCACAAAAGATTTTTTAGACACCGTCCACTTTTTATGGATTTGCCTGTATTCAAATATTCCACAGATGCAAATGAAACGAAAGTGAATCCGTATCATTTGACCCTGCAATTCCAAGGTCATCCTCCAAACGGAAGATGGCGAGATGTCTGTGGCGCCGTTTTCCTGGACGACTCAACGGCTATTACCGCAGCCCATTGTTTTGGTAGAATAAAAGAGGCGGCGCGATATCGTGTCGTAAATGGGGAAAATTCTGGGTACTCTTTTGATAAACAAGAACGAATTTTTCCAGTAAAGAAAATCCGGATTCATCCGGACTACACGAATTTCAGAAGTGGAAGAGATGTCGCCATTTTACACGTGGAAAAACTTGATTGTCAGTTCAATAATCGTGGTTTTCGTGGTGTTTGGCTGTCGCCCTTTTCCAATGAAGAAATTTCTAGTAAAACTCACAAAATATTATTTGTACAAATCCATTTAAATTGTTTGACAAATGTCTCTCTGTTTGTTTTCTTTTGTTTAACATGAGCAGAAAAAAAATTGTTTTGCTAACTTTTCCGTATAGAATTGAACGCAGTTTTGTGGAGTTGGGACTTTTTTTCTCAATGGAATGTCTCACTTCTGCCAGCAAAAGATTGTCGTGAAAGGTTAAAAGGTCATAACATGTCAGTTCCGGGGATCGTCTGCACATCAAATCCAGATTCTCGCTCCTGTTGTCCATGTGGAGACTCTGGTGGACCTCTCGTCATTCCAAATTACAAACTGGGTGATTCCGTTGGGGATTTGTTGGTCGGAATCAATTCTTTTGGATCTACAACTTGTGAATCGGATAGCACTGTGGATTTTTTCACGGAAATCAGTCATTTTTACGACTGGATTCAAGAAAACAGAGCTCAAAATTCCTGTGAGCCAAATCACTTGCCCTGCATCACCGGCGGATGCTATCACGAGGCGTGGAAGTGCGATCAGGAACAGGATTGTGGAGATGGAACCGATGAGATTAACTGCGCTGGAAGACCAACAACAACAACTACTGGTGAGTTATCTACAAATTTGCGGAAAAAAAGATGAATCACGTTCATTTGATTTTTAAATAAACAATGATAACTCGCAGCTCCAATAAATTTTGATGTGTTTTGATTTTTCATGCTCACAAATTTTAATCTAGATCCTCCAACAACAACAACAAAAACTACGCCCCAAACAACAACAACAATAACAACAACAGAAAAACCAATAAAAGCATGTAAGAACACAAAAAACATCATTCAGATTGAATTTGAATTTTGTAAAAGTCGAAAGAAATAAGAGTACAAAAATTTCATAATTAAAGGATTACACATGATTTTTTAGGTTCTTTTGCTACTGAATTTCCGAAAAGCTGCTCCGACTTTCCGTATGAATCTGGATCAACTGGAAATTCCTATCAACTTGAAAGCTGCTCAATTTATCCAGATGGACCAGACGGAGATTCTTTGGAAGTTTTGTGTGATTTTGTAAGTGATGGCGGCGGATGGACCGTCATACAAAAACGATCCAGTGGCCCAAAGGAGGAATTCTACAAGGAGTGGTCCGACTACACCCGTGGATTTGGCTCCCTGGATGGAAACTTTTGGCTGGGTTTAGAAAATATTCAAACCCTCACAAAAAACGGGGATCAGGAGTTGAGAATCGAACTGGAAGATTTCAGAGGAGCTACCGCATTCGCAAAATACTCGAGGTTCTCAATCTCGGATGCGTCCGATTTTTATCGGTTGTCAATCGGCGGTTACTTTGGAAATTCAACGGCGGGAGACTCGATTATCAGCTCATATGGTCTCAACGGAATGAGGTTCAGCACATGGGACAAGGACAACGCAGGTGGTGCGGACAAAAACTGTGCGAGGACCCGGCAAGGGGCGTGGTGGTACAAAAGTCAGGGCTGGGCCTGCGCACATTCCAATTTGAACGGTTACTACTACCAACCGGAAGACTGTTTTCTATCGGGTCACGGTCTGGTCTGGGAGTCGTGGCGAGGAGCAACCACACCACTCAAAAAGACCGAAATGACAATTCGCAAGAAGAATTACCAGTGAGTGTAAAAACACATAATATCTTTAGATACTGGACAATTTTAAACTGAAACTAGTCCTTACAAAGACTAGTTTTTGGAGTTGTTGGGTTCAGGCTGGACGTTGGTATTTTACAAAGATTTCAATTTCAGAGTCATTTCACTTTTACCATCGTCATAAAATTGTATGAACGGATTTTTTACGTGTCCACACAAAAAATCGTTCTAAAACATGTTTGGCTTGTCAAAAATTTTCACTTATTCAATTTGTTAAATTCTGCTTTTTGTTTTCTAGACTTCCAACAACATGCAATGAAACTCAATTTGAGTGTAGCTCGGGGGAAAAATGTATCCGGATTTCCTGGCAATGTGATGGTAAAATGAAAAACGGATGAAACAAACTAAAAACAAATGAAAATATCTGTAAATTTTTTAATGTCAAATTTAAAATTCTATGGGTTTTTAAAACGACTTTTATTTTGATGTGACATTTTTGTTGCCCAATTTCAATTTTAATTTCCGATTTCCGATTTTCGAAAGGTGACCGCGACTGCGACGATGGTAGTGACGAGGATCCATCAATTTGCAGTAAGCTATTAATTCCTTTTCCATTTTAAACTACAGTCTTTCCATCATTTTTTTCCCTTAGTTACGGAAACCCATAGCCCATAGCAACAGATTTCGTTAGAAATCAAAATTTCTTTTGCTTGATCCATCACCAGAACCAACAGCAATAGCAACTGACCACCCACAAAATGAAGACAAGACAACTGTTTCGCCTCAAGGTAAAATATTTTAATTACTTTCTTGCATTATTCATGCAGGATTAAAAATACATTTTATATCCGTTAAATTCAGCCGCCGTTAGCGTTAGCGTTGGCTTCTCCTTTACCGCAAAAACTATTTTTCACTGTTTTACCTCTTGTTTATTTTCCTTGTTTTCTTGTTCTTGTTTCTGTTTTAGGTCCACGAAAATGTTCGAAATACCAGTTCGAGTGTAAATCGGGGGAAAGATGCATAGACATTGTGTGGAAATGTGATGGTAAGAGGATAAACGGTGAAGGATAAAATTGGAGAAAAAAATAATATCTTTAGTGTATTTGAATTTTACATTACATTATGCAGGCTAAAAATCTAACGTCTAAAGTTCTCAAGCTACTTTTATTTTTAAGTAACATTTTCAATCTTAATTTCCAATTTCCGATTTCAAAGGTGACCGCGACTGTCACGATGGGAGTGACGAGGATCCATCAATTTGCGGTAAGCCACTCCTCTTTTGAACGCTTGACTCTTGACAAGTGACAAGTGACTACAGTTTTACCTTTGCCTTTAGCTAAGCAAAATGAAAACCCATAGCAACGGATTTTATTACTGATTGATTAAGGTTTTTTATTCAAAGTGCATTTAGGCATCAGCCCATCACACAACAAGTATAATACACATAATAGTAATT
>JAQGBH010005025.1:0-15279 GCA_034698265.1 Sminthurinus aureus
TGTATCAGCGTCCACAAATCAAAACCAAATATCATGATATGGGACTCATTTGATAGAAAAATGCATGCTCTACAATCTCTACTAAAGTACACTTAGATGTTTAATTAAAAAGGTCATTAAAACTTCAATTAAAGTTAACACACTTTATAAAGAAACCTGTTTTTAATTATTATTATGCGTTAAGTGAATTTTAAGGAAAATACTTTAGTAGGCGTTGTTCGTTGGCATGTTGCTGAATTTTTACACCAAATTGTGAAAAAGATCTGTCGAGTATTTAAAAAGTTATTGACTTTAATTGTAATTATGTGGATTTCGGGTGCTACGAATGTACATGATGAACATTCAAATGAAGCGCGACACATGAGACATCTAGTGTCAAAGAATCACAATGGCGCCTATTTGATCCGTCTTTAAATTCATTTTAACCTGGTGTATTTATGTCATGTATTCTATTTCCCATACACGTTTTCCCGCTACATTAAGTGAGTAAATTCAAGGAATTCGTAGTTCTTACGAATGCAGGAAAAAAATTTCTAATTCATTCTGCATCGAAAAATTTCTTGATGACTTTTAGTGGGAACTTTTGAACTGAAAATTGAAGTACAATTTAGTTTCCTATTTTGAGTCCACATCATTCATCATATGATTAACTTCAACTGACTATAGTTATTATATGTATTTCGTTTACTGTCATCACACATAAACCAAAAGTTCGCCAGAAATTTTTATGATGAGAATTTCGGCAGAAACTTGAGGGGAAATGCTGCCATACAACATTTTTCAAAACCATAGTTACACATTTCTGTCGAAATTTTGCTACGAAACACAAGGGGGGTAAAACCTGGGCAGAACTATGCATATTAGTTTTATCCGGGTGGTTCGTTTAATTGTCAACGCAAAACGTATTCAATCTTTACACAGACACGACGATTATAGTATTCATATTTGCTGCATAACTATTCCAAATTAAAAATAATTTTTCATTGGATTCATAAAGGCACAAAAAAATAGTTTTTCTATTTTGCTTCAAGCAACTTTATTTCCTCCAACTTTATATTTACAAGTACAATTACAGTTCTGGCTTAAAATCTTGCATATTTTTCTTTAGTTACAAAATCCCATAGCAACAAATTTTCTTGTAGAGTAACTAATGTCTGTGTTTGCGTCAACTCTCAAAAACGTTTTTGACCATTTTTAAGCCTAATATAAACATTTTGCCACCGGATAAAAAGGATTTAGTACATTCAGACCGCCACCAACAACTTTTACGTTTAAAGTACTCCGATCAAACTGACACTTTTCTCACAAAATGAGAAAGTAGTTAATTTTCTTCACAAAATCCCAAAAATAGAAAATCCTAGATCGTGGTTGAACCAGAAGAGTTAACAACTTGATTTTGGGCCCAAAAATACTTTGTCTCGCACCCCGTCACATAAATTCATAAAATTTGAAAATGTTCACTTTTTGTGGATTCCGGGCGTTTTCTTGGGCTTTAATAATTTTTTGAACATTGTTCTGGTCCAAGGAGCAGAACAAAATTTGATATTTTGAGAAAAAGTGTCGTTTTGCATGACGAGCAAAACGTTTTTGGTCCGATGGATGGCACTTTTATAGTTTGGCTTCAATTATGAAATTACTTGCATCTTAAGAGTATTTAAATTAATTTGATTTGGTTTAATTCTGATTGGGAGCATGTGACTACTCGAAATGATTCTCTCGACGTCCTCAGTCTGAATTTAGTAAGAATTTTTAGTATTTTCCTCTGTGCAGCATACCATAGTAAAACTGGTTTGCACGTATTTAAAAATTTTGTTGGCAATTATTTATTATTTAGAGTGTCATTGGTCGCTCATGGCAACGTAACAACAAAAGTCAAATGCGCTTGCATAATAACGTAGGCAATGATCAATACACTAGCAAAAATGGTTCATTTCGTAACTAAAGGGATTTGTGACTTTTTTCACATTACTTGTAGTACCTTTTCAATGTCTTTGAGCAAAATTTGCTCTAGATGGTTTTTTATATTTCGTGTAATTTATCTTCAGTGTTTTATTTTTTGGTATTTAGAGATTAGAGATTAGAGATACATGCGTTTGTTGGTTTTGGCTGGTTGTCTCTACACTCTTTTTGATTTCTGACTCGTTGCTGCAACATCTTTCTAACAGTTTCAGTTCCTGTTGAAAGTATGGAAAGAAGCGTTGATGAAACTCGGGAGAAACCTTACTCAAAATGGTTTCACCAACTGTTAGTGTCAATGTGATGGAGTCGTTGACGCTATCGGTGATTGCAATCAAAGCCATTGGAGGTACAAAAGCAAAAGCATAGATATCCTTGAGCTTATAACCATTGAAGAAATGTGCAGCTTTAGGTATGATGGACAAGACGTTGGAAAATGTCAAGGAAGATTTCATTGCGCCATTCGTAAAAAGACCCAACAAGGGATTAGGGATTACAGAGATTTTTTGAAGGAACTGCCGGACCACCAGCAGCTTTTCAACCTCTCCAGTCGCCGCCAAGTTCTTTTGAGTAATCTTGAGAGTTTCCAGCAAACTTTTGATTTCGCTGCTATCATTTTGAAGAGCGTTTTGTGAATTATGAAAGTCAAAATGTAGAGGAATCTTAATCGGTAGTGAGACCACATTATTCACGAGATTGAAGTGAGAGTTTTCAAATGGCGACCAAGTCACTGCAGGCAACATTTGAGTTGGACATTTGAGCCCACTGCTTTTTGATTCTTTGACGATTCGCCTGTAAACACGACAACTAATTGTGAGAAGGACGGCGTTGAGATTGAATGATTTTCCTGTGTCTGGATCTTTAACAAATTTTAGAGCGGACAAGGGAAATTTTCCAAAAGCTGATGCAGCACGAGGCTCTGATTTCACAAAGAAGGTGTCCTTCCTGGTCTCCCATGTTTCTAGGAGTAGATCAGCAATGAATCCAATCAAAAGCTGCACCTTGTTCAAAGTTTGCCTAGTTTTGTTCACAAAATGATTCAGCTCTCCGAGCATGCTGAGCTCAATCTCAATCTCAGTCTTTGGAATCGAGATCTCACAAAGTGACTGCTCGTGGTTTTCAAATCGTTTTGAGGTTGATGGAAGTACGTCCATGAAAATTTGCTGGATTAATCTCACTACAGAGGGTCCATCTCCATACGCATGATTCCACACAAACACCATTAGAAATTCCTGCGCTTTTTTAGAGTTCACAATTCGAATCTCCCACCAAGGTCGCGATGATGACAATGATGTTGAAGAGTCCACGTGCTCATCCCACTTAAAATTAAGGTAGTATTTTGCAAGTCGAGGCATTTCACTGTCCAAATCACTTGTTCCAACTTGTTCAAAAACCACGTGTCGAGCTACATCAAAATTTTGATCTTTTTTCCAATAGCAAAACCAAAACCCATTTTCAATAGCCCACTTCAACTTTTCACACGGTTCGTTAAAGTCCTCTATTGCTGCATCAACATATGATTCGGACCGGGCTTTGACGTTGCTTTGAAGCTTGAACAGACGCGTTTGTACAAAACTGATTATTTCCTCTTCTTTTGGCACCCCTGAAAATTTTTGAATTTGAACCGAATTGGCGTTTTCAGTAACAAATACATTTTCGCCGCCACCATCGACCAGTTTGATTTGATTACTGTCCTGAAACAACCATATGGACATTTTGACAAAAAATCGAATCACTGCAGAAATCGGAATTAAAACCATGTAAAACAGGGATAGAAACATCATGCTAAAAAAATATGCAATGATCTTCCGTGGATTTTCAAATATAGCGAAAGAAAAACCTATGTTTGCCTGGTTCTTTGTTAAAGTGAAACGGTTTTCCGAATTCTCTTGCTCAGAGTCTGTATCTAACGCCTCGTTGGATTTGGTTATTGCAGAACGAGATTCAAAACCTTTCAGTCGAATTGCTGCTGGGTCTTGTGTTTCTGTCAGAATTTTGGAAGCATTTTCTTTTTTTGTGACAAGTGATGGCATGATTTTGCAGAGTTTATACAAAGAAAGATTTGGAATATCTGTTGCGTCTATGGTTTTTGCTCGTCTACAATAAACCTCGATAAGTTGTTTCACTTCTGCCGTCATAAGAGAGTCCATGCCAAAAGCAAAAAAGGATTTGTGCGGATTTTTCTCCAGATCTTCCACCTTCAGTCCCAAAACCCCTGCCATTGATTCCAGCCAATCCGTTTCACACGAGTTCTGAGCAACCACGGACTTTAATGCGTGAACAAAGGATGACAATGTGCAGCATCTGTCGTTTGCAGTTGAAAACAATGAGGACTGCAGGAAAATGTCTAGTGTATTTAAACAAGACTGAATCTTTTGCGGCGCCGTCCCGCCTACCGATTCGTCTTCTTTAAGCATGCTTTTATCCACCAGAACGCCAACATCACCTGTAAAAGGTTCAACATTAATTTTGAGCACAGTATTTGTGGCTTTACACATTATTCATCATTCCCCTTTTAACAAGCTGTTATGGTGGTTTCCAAATTCAAGGATTACCGATTGCTCCCCATTGAATAGCCAAAGCAGGAAATCCGTCGTTTTTCCGCATTTCACAAATCCTCTCAAGAGCTGAATTTGCAAAGGCGTAGTTTGAAAGACCGGGAGCCCCTCGTCCACTCACGAGGCTGCTGAAACAGACAAAGTATTCAAGTTCTGGAGCCAAAAGCCTGGACGCTTGGTCCATCGCCATGGATGCATTGATTTTGGGCTTAGCTACAGCTTCAAAGTTCTTGGGCGTTTGATTCTCCAAGAGTCCGTCACGAAGAACCATGGCCAGATTAAAAATCCCACCGATTGACGCGCCATTAAAATACTCCATGGCTCCCTTTAAAATCTCGGTGGCTCCTTGAAATGTCGTTGCATTTCTTGTAGAAAGGACAATGGAGACTTGAGCTGACTTAGTCCACCGATTTAGACAGAATTTTTGATATCCGTTTGTCACCCCTGAACGAGAAATGAGCATCAGTTTTGTGGCACCGCGTTCAATCATCCAGCCACAAAGTTCCAGTCCAAATCCACCCAGACCACCCAAGATGATGTAGGATTTTGAGGGGTCAAAATATGTACGAGGCAGAGCTTTGATTAATTTATCTTTAGGGTGTTCGTGCTCTTCTCTGATCTGGATGAGAACTTTTCCAATATGTTTTCCACTTGCCATGAAGCGGAATGCTTTCTCAATTTCATTCACGCTATCAGAAAACACAGTGTAGTTTAGAGGCTGTACAACTCCTGACTCGATTCCGCTCTGGACGAGTTTCCATACTTGACGTTTATCAGGATTTTCTGCTGTAAGGGAATCCAGAAGAATCCCGCTAAAATTCCCATTCTTGAGGAACATTGACATGCCCAGTTTTGTGTCATTGAATAGATCGACTTTTCCAAGTTCTAGAAATCGTCCATGTTGCGCAGTGCAATTGATGGAAGCCATCAGTTTGTCTCCTGCGAGGGAGTTCAAAACCACGTCGACCCCTTTTCCGTTAGTTTCGGTCATTATGTGCTTAAAAAAGGAAGTGTCTCTTGAATTGGCAAAACATGAATCATCAAGTTGGGGGAAAGTGTTTTTCAAAAACTCGCGCTTCTCCGTTGATCCGACAGTCGTAAAGATCCTGCAGTTTTTATTCAATGCGATTGATATCGCGGCCAGTCCCACCGCACCAGCTCCACCGTGAATCAACAGCGACTCGCCTTCTTTTAATCCTCCTCGCACAACAAGGGCGTAATAAGCTGTTGCGTAGGACACCGGAACTGTGGCGGCATCTGCCAGTGTCCAACTTAAAGGAACGTCCCACAAAAATCCAGGATCTGGGACCACACACGTCGCCATTGCTTTGGCCGGTAAAATTCCCATCACTCGTTTTCCTTTGGAATCCAGACCACTGAATTCCATTCCAAGAATGCAATCCTGATTCCCTAAATTATTGGGCAGTGAACCAGGATTCAGTTTTCCAGAGGCGAGCATCACGTCCCGGAAATTCAAGGCAGAATAATAAACGCTGCATAATTCTTCACTCGAGTATTTCAACGAACTTTCAAACCACTGAAAACTGGAGAGGTCTCCACGTTTTTGCAAGTTCAAATATGCTTGAATGACGTTTTTAGGGCTGGATGGATGAAGAGGAAAAAATCTGTAAGAGCCCCACTTCCCGTTTTGATACACGTTCATCAACAGATCTCTTTGAATAATTGTCTGAAGGTGTTGATCAGGCTGTTGGAAATCCAGAACTGGAGAGTCCAGGTCGTTGATGAAGAAACATCGAAGTGCCTCGCCTCCAGATTCCCGTCGTAGGGACTTAATGAGACCCAACATTCCGCTTGGAAGGAAACGCCCGGAGCTGAATGCTTTTGAAATGACATTAATTCGAAATCCTTGCTCGATTTTTGCATTGGTTGCAAGTTTCAAGGCGGCCTTCAACTCTTCGACCCAGTGATAACTAGTGGAGAGGTCATTTGGTGGTGATGGAGTAATGCAGAGATCTATGTTCAAGGCAGGGGTTTGGATATTTTCTGATTTTCCTTGTTTTCCTATTTTTCTGTAAAGGTGATGTTCAAAACCGCTCGAAATTATTCTTGCAAGACTTGACATATCACACGCATCAAAAGATGGTATTTCTGTGTGGTCTTCTGGAAACGGATTTGGTAGTTGCAACAGGACAAAAGTTCCAATTTCAGCATCTTGCGCAATCTCTTTGAGATTTTTAAAGTCGTGAAGAATAACCAAGTTTGGATTAAGAACCATTTCTTTCAAGATTTTACAGATTTCCGAGGATGGATCAACATGAGTCAGCACAATTCCAGAGTTTTTTAACACTTTCTCTTCTTTTTCATGCTCAGCCAATTCCACATCCAAAATCAGGGCTGAGGCATCACACATTTTTTTGGGCTGACTCTCGCAAAATTCCTTCACCAAAGGTGAAATCAGTTGTTGTGAACTTTGCCCAACTTCCACAAGATTCAGTTTGTCTCCAGGGATATTTTCCAATACAAGACCGACACAGGTTTGCAGATAGTGATTCTCAGTGTTGGTGAAATTCGGATCATCAAAATGTGGAGTGAATTCAAATTTCTCTAGGACGGGCAAAGAAGAGGAAGCGTGCTGTTGATTTCTAGGCGCCGCTTCGAGCTTTTGGCCATGCAACTGCACGCCTTTGCAGTAAATCAGCTCAATGTTTGGATTGTGAAAGGCCGGAATATTTGTTGTCGGTGTTTTTAAATCTTCATCTCCAGAGTTTAAATGCTCCCAAAATTTTTGAGGATCGACCACAAGTTTTTTAAAGCGAGTTGGCAGCAACAAGGATTTTGTCTCCTGAAGATAAAAACTCGCCAAGTAATGAACAAGGGCGTCGAGGAAGGCCACCCAGTTGGAACCGGAAAATTCTACTTCCGCCCAGTCCAAATCGAGACTGGCCCTTTTGACCCCTTGAAAACCCCCAGAATATTCGTAGCCTCGAAGCCGCATGTACTTGTAAAAGTCCTCTTGATTCAGCACATTATCTTGAGCACTTTCTCCAGGAATACCAATCGGATCAACTGCAATAAAATCGCCATCCAAAGGAGAACGAATGGTTCCGGAAGCCACTACAACTCCGCTTTCTTCAATCCGGAAGTCACCCGTACTTTTTGTGATGCAGATATTAAATTTCAAAGGAGCTTCACCCCTTTTTGGAATCAGAGTTGCCCGAAAAACCATAAAGTTTTCCATTGTAAACGGAATTTTTACAAAATCCACGTTACCATGGTGAATTTCAGCCCATGTTTTCCACACAAGAATGATCAATCCCGTTTGAGGAAAAACTATCCTACCGTCAATTTTATGTCCCACGTAAAACGCATTTTGTTCATTGTCTAACGAAATCTCCAAATTGAACCCAACAAAACTGTTTTCTTTTCCTTCAATATTTGAAACAGCATACCCTGTTGATGAAAATGAAGGAACATTCCAGGATTTTGAGTGATCCCAACATTTTGAAACAACGCTGCTCAAAGATGGCGTTTTGAGTGGCACTGGAAACTCAACTTGTGGATAAAGATTCGAAAGCAAAGGATTCAGCCCGGAATTGAACATTTTACCAATAGAAGTACAGAGGAAAATTGAATTATCCTTGTGAGTTTTATTGAGCAGTCCGATGTAAGAACAATTTGGAAGAGATCGCTTCAAAATGGCCTGGAGAAGACAATGAGGACCAATTTCAATGACAACCGATGACGATGGCACTTTTGCGAGCGCTTCTTGAAATAAGACTGGAGAAATCAGATTGCTAACGTGATAATCTGCAGACGATGTTTTTGCGAGTTCTGAATCCCATTGAGATTCTGGAATGGACGAACTTATCCAGCGGCTGGATCGAGCAACTGGAACTGGAATTATTTTGTCCAGGGATTCTTTGAATTTGGGTTTTGCTGGTTCAATGTATTTGCTGTGAAAAGCTTGATTACTCGAGTTGACTTTTCTTGCAAAAATCCCTTCTTTCTGCAGTTGGTTGACAAAATCATTGATTAAAACGAGTGGTCCGGAAACTGTGACGCTGTCTTTGGAATTGTGACACGCTGGATAAATTCCCTTTGGGCATTTCTTCATCGCCTCTTCCCACGAGAGCCCAACTGCTGCCATGGCACCATCTCCATCACCATTACCCATGTCCAAAATAGCTTGACCTCTCGCGTGTGCTGCCAAAATGACCTGTTCTGCTGTCAGACAATTATCCGCGTATGCGGCGCCCAATTCACCAACTGAATGGCCAATAATTCCATCCGGTTTAATTTTCAGTGAGGTTAAAAGATCAACGAGAGCAATTTGAATTGCAGCAATGGAGACAAATGAATTGAGGACGTTGTCAAAAATTTCCTCGCTTCCATGGATTAAAATGTCAAGGAGATCCAGATTCGGATTTTTGGTTCTGAGAACGGCTGCTGATTTTTCCAGGGACTGTTTACAAGTTTGAAATTGCATTAGACTTGTTCCCATTCCCGCCCACTGACTTCCCATCCCATTGAAAATGAACCAAACTGGAGGTGATTCTAATTGGGCTTGAATCTCGTCCACGGAGATTTCAATCTCGTTTGTTGGAGATTCTGAAACTACTGAAAAGCCTCGAAATTGATTACCCGGAATGTTTTTGGAATGAATTTCATGCAGCAGGCGTATTTGTTGAGCATCAATTACTTTGCTGCTGATTTGTTTTAGTGCCAGTTCCACTGAATCTTTTGTTCGACCCGAAAAAGGAATTAGGTATGGAACTTGTGTCAAAACCTGCTCAAAGTCGCCAAAACCAGGATCTGAATTTGACTCAAGTATGGCGTGGACCTGAAAGCAAATAGTTGGATACTTATCACAATCAAACCTATTTTTTCAAGTACATGTGCAACGTTATTCATTGGAATTTTACATTTGCTCCGCCGAATCCAAAGGAATTGATTCCCACGATCCCTCCTTTCCACGGCATGTTTTCTGAGACAACTGTCAACTCGCCTGTTGTAAGCGCTGGAATATTTGGATTAGGGGTGTTGTAATGAAGATTTCCAGGTATGATTCCTCGCTGCATCGCCAGGAGTACCTTCGCAATCCCACAAAGACCCGACGAAGGTTCTGAAACAAATAATTTACAATAGAAAAAAAACAACCACAACGTTGAATTAAATTGGAAATTGTGTGTGTAGTTGCTCTACTTTTTGTGAGTTTGGAGTTTGGAGGATCTGATTCGCGTTTTCACCTGAATGTCCCATGTTTGATTTCACGGAGCCAATCATAAGCGGGTTTTCTGGACTGCGATTCTTACAAAAAACCTGGGCGATTGCATTTAGTTCCTGCGGATCTCCAGCAGGTGTCCCAGTTCCGTGAGCTTCGACGTAGACGACATCTGCCGGATCAACTCCCGCCTCTTTGTACGTCTCTTTCAGCAAGACCTTTTGCATTTTCCCCGATGGAAAAGTCACGCCCTGCTGCTTATGTCCATCCGTGTTTGTTTTCGCTCCCAAAATAGACGCATAAACTCGGCGTGCGACATTCTTGCGTTGGAGAAAGATGGCGACAACCGCTTCACTCCTCACATATCCATCGCCCGCGGCATCAAACGACTGACATTTTCCTTGAGGTGAGAGCATGTTCAGCTTGTGAAATTGAAGCGAGGTATTTGGGTTAAGGCACAAATTGGAGCCTCCAACGATCGCCGCATCACATTGACCTAATTTTAAAGCAGAAAATGCTTGATCCAGGGCCATCAGAGACGAACTACACGCCGTATCAACTGTAAAACTCGGACCTTTGAAATCAAATGCAAAGGAGATCCGGTTGCTGAACATGGTTCGTTGGCAACCTGATGTTAACCAGAAAACAGAATTTGTAGAGTAAAAAGTTTTTACAAAAAACCCATCTGCAAACACATGGCGTAGTCTCGCTAGCGAGGCTAGAGGCTATAGCATCTTTATTCTTTATGTTGTCAAAACGTATGTATATTGTACAATTAGACAAAGGCGGATGAATACTTAGCGACATGTATTTACCAGTGAGTGCGTATCCGTGCGTAGTTGAAGTATCGTTAAACCATGGAACTTCACTTTCACTCGCAGATGCTCCAATGAAAACGCCAACATTTTGTCCTCGAATTTCTTGGGGATTGAATCCTGGATAAAGTTTTAAGAACGGGTTTCAAAATATGTAGTCGGATTGATACAAATTCAATTCCTAAAGTTTTTCATCTCCTTTCCTCACCTGCGTCGATGATGGCTTCATGCGTCACTTCCAGCAGCATCCGAAGTTGAGGATCCATGAAATCCGCCTGTTTGGCATGGACCGAAAAAAAATCAGCATCAAATTTGTCCAGCTCCTTCAATTTTCCAGATCGACCTGGAAGTCCCAAACAGCCTGGGGTCCATCGTTGATCATTCTCTGTACACAAATTCCAATCATTTAATCGTTTTGTGGTTTGATTGAACAGAATAAAATGTGCAAATACCAGGTACTATGCGTGTTATTGTTATGAGCTCATTTGCATTGCAATGAGCTGAAAGAAGTAACAAAGCAAAAGCCTGATTTACCCGTAACCATGTCGACCCCTTCAAAGAGATTGTCAGTAAATTCTTCAAGGTTAGAACTCTCTGGAAATCTTCCAGACACGCCAGAAATCACAACTTGGCCTGGCTGCAAAGATTTCAAGTTTTTGTCACTTTGCTTTACAACGACGCTCTTACCACTGTTCGACATTTTACTGATTTCTCAGCTAAAAGTTGTTTGATGTTGCGTGAATTTAAACCGTGTTACTAGTACTGAATTGGTAACAAGTGCTTGAAAGGGAATTCGATTGAGAGTTTTACTTTGGAGTCCTGAAGTACAAGTGTAAAACTGTGCTACCAACTTGGATGTTCATGTCTTTTATTTGTAGGAAAATACTTCATTTAGTTTTTAAGGTGTTTAAATTGAGGTAGGTTAATTGCCCTACAAGTTTTTAGGCCCCTTTCCTCAATTGCAAGTTTTCTAGGGATGAAAACTCTGTTAAATACCATTTGGTTTCCCAGAAAAGTTCTCGAAACATGCAAAATGTGTGTGCCCGATTTCGTGACATGGTCAATCGTCAGGATGCAACTAGCATGAGGTAAAAGAATAGTTTTGTAACACCATCATTTTTCCACATTGAAGGTAGCACAATTGAGTCGGGAAAATAATGTTTGTCGGAAAATTGGTACAATTCAGAAAAAAATAGCAGTTTATTGCTGCTCTGTTGAAGAGTGAGAGAAAAAACGTAATGATCATGTTGCACGGATTATTTAACTGTTGCAACATTTGAATAAACTTGAGTTGAATTGAATTGAATTACTTCTCTGCAACCTGCCTTCCATGTGAAATATTGCTACTATCAAAACGGCAGTTTTGTAAACTGACAATCATTGCGATTTTGCTTTTACAAATTCTAGAAACACGTGCGCCAGTCCCAGAGCAAGCAACAGTTCGAGTGGGATCTGCAAAAGTTTACAATACGACGTAGTGTACACGTTTTTCTCGTTTCTCACGGCACAATTGCTAATATGTACGAAACAAAATACTGAGTTTAAAGTGATTTCACTGAGAATTTCCCCAATTTTGACAATTGCAACAGTTTATTGGCTAAATTAAACGTGGTTCTTCTACTAACAACTAAAAATGAATACATCAAATAAATCAGTAAACAAAATTATTTCTTATTTTTCCTGAATTGAGCCAATTTTCAGCGTCCAATTTGCCCCACGTAATAATGTAATCTCTGGACTTTTCTACTCCTTTCCACTCTCCGATTATCTCTTCTGTTGAAACTTTTATGGTGTCTGTTTTAGTGCTTTGTGTTTTCCTTGTAGAGAATTGTTTTTTGAATTTGTTCTATATTTTCCCCATTGTCTTCACTGACTTTGGGAACAAGCACTTGACTTTGGGAGTTTGCACGCGTACACATAATTTTTTGATTTTTTTTACATTTGTTAAATGTTGCATCATGTTGAATGTTCAATGCTCAATGCACACAATATTCTGTGTAAGTTCAACATCGTTTTCATGTATTTTTCATTCAGAATCGTGAACTGCCGGACTTTCATGTCTCTTTATTTTGTTGTATTGTTTTTAAAAGGAGCCCAATTTAATTAAAAACTTGAATAATGAAACGTTTTGATAAACCGTAACAAACGTCGCAGTATTTAGTCTCATTATGCATTGTGACAATGGGGCAATGTGAGACTTCGCAGTACCTACCGTAACTTTTTACGCTTTCTAGGCGATATAAAATCCTCACGAAGGGAGGATTTTTAACTTTATTTATAGCTATATACTTTATACTACTTCTATATACAATATGCGTGGGATAGTTTTCACAATTCTTTTACTGTCCAACAAATTTCTTCTCAATCTCCCTTTTGAAAATAGTACGAAAATGCAGCTGAAAATCAACTTGATTAATCACTATGAACAAGGACTTGGATATAAATAAGCCTGAACCCAAGTGCTCCGAATTAGAAGAGCTTTGGTTGAATGACTGTGCAGTTTAAGCGTATTTCAATTTAGTTAATCCAAGTAAAAATGGTTTTGGATTTGAACGAAAGTCTCAGAGACGTCCCAGACGTGGTGGGATTTTCATTCGGTAGCGGTTTCGGAATAAGCGGATCTTGGTTTTTAGGGCTGACGTTTCTTGTTGCCGTGGGATTTTGGACTTATTCAGCCTTGAGCTCCCAACCAAAAAATCTTCCACCAGGTATAAAATGTGTAATAGTATCACAAAGTGACTGCTTGATCTTAAATCCATCCAAAGTGTTTTTGATTTACGATTTTGTTTTGATGTAGGACCAAAAAATGTAATACAGCTCCTTAAAAAGCTCAACAACTTTCGCTTGGATATTGATTTGGGATGCAAAATCCTGCGTGAAGAATATGGCCCAGTTGTGGGACTGTTTTCCATTTTTTCCAGGTTATTGACATCTGTCACTGATAAAGTTAAAAGAAAAACTGTCTGTATTGTTCTATAGTAATGAAATGCCTCATGTTCATGTGGTGCAAATAGATATGGCACTGTTATCATCAGCGATTTTGAGACTCTACAGGCAGCATTTAAAAACTCCTCTCTTCTTGGTAGACCTAAAGCGGAAGTATTTCAGATGATAAATGACGGTGTGGATAGAGGTAAGGAAAGCATTCGTTAAGCTATGATCAAAATGGTTATTATATGCTTTAACCACTTAAAATTGTAAGGTTAGAACACTATCAAGCGGAAATATTGAGATTTGTTGTTTAATTTAGGTATCTCGTCAAGTTCGGGAGTCACATGGACCGAAATGAGACGTTTCACAATGAGTCAAGTAAACAACCAAGGAATTCGTAGAATAACACAAATTGATCCAATGATTTCCGAACAAGGTAAAACAATTTTTTGCTTTAACCTGGACATCTTATGCAAACATAAAAGTGCAACCATCAGATTAATAACATGTTTTGTGTACTTTACGCCCTCCTTAAACATCAATCTTCCATAAAAGTGAGCAAATGCATTTCCATGATGCGGAAGAAAATTGGGAAACCGTTCTCTACGGAACACGTATTTTCCATTGTCACAGTCAACATTATTTGGCAGTACTTATCAGGCCAGCAAATTGCTGTGGACGACAAGGAAGCGCAACAACTTGCGTTTTCTATGGAACAGTGAGAACAAGAAGCTTTGTATGCCAGTTATTAAAAATTATAAGCTTCAGTTCAAAAGTGTACTAATATTTGTTGCGAATTTACCGATTGCATGTAATGTTCATACTCTTATTTTTGGTTCCAGAGTAAACAAATCACCTGCGAAAGCATTTCTGTTAACCCAGTGCCCAAGACTGGGCCCATGGATACTACATTTTTGTCGAATCAACAATCCCTTCCCCGATTTAAACAAACATTTTCAGATCTTCACATCTAATTTTCTTCAAAAACGTCTCGAAGATTTTGAAAAAACCAATGAAAACCAGAAAACAGATGCTAATTGGGCAGAAGCGTTCATTCGGAAAGTTCAGTCAACTAAGGATGTCAGTTCCCCTTTTTACGGCCAGTTGGGCTGTAAGACAAAACAATTTCTTGCATAACATAAGTGGGCGCATTAATGCTTGTATAATTGTTTTCTGAAGCATACGAAGTTGTTTAAAATTAATTTTTCAAGTTTGCGGTTCTTTTTCAGATGAAAATTTTCAGGAGCTTTTGAGCAACATGTTCATTGGTAACAGTAATTATCCATGCGCATGCAACTCCCTGAAGATGAAGGAAATCCTGAGCCGGAGTTTCTGAGCCTGTGACGGCAGTGACATTGATTTTCTCTGATTGGTTCATATTTCCTTTGGTCCCACAGCAAGAAAATTTGGATTGAGAGCGAAAAGTTTTGAGTTGCTTCCAAATTTAGCATTTCTTTTATGCTTTGAAAAAAATGCCCATTTCATTTTCTGCTGTGCAATACGCATACAAGTTTCCCGCTGCTAAATGCCAATAGCAAATCGACGTTCAAATTATAAAAAATTGCATTCCAGTATTATTTTATGCAGAATTTAATGGACATTTTAATAATGCTAATGATTCTTTAAAAATATCATGTTTTGATATCGGGATTTACATAATAATAGTTAACAGCGATTTATAAATCAATTACGATAATCTCGTTCCAAATCAAAAATAATTAACTCAAATACAAACTAAAACATCTTCAATTACAATCAACTAGACATGTGCAGACTTGGATTTTTTCCAAGTCACTTGACTTGGACTTGAAAAATTCCAAGTCACTTGGCAAGTCAC